>LUCH01004444.1:36584-54208 GCA_013368495.1 Paragonimus heterotremus | reverse complement strand
ACACGCAGCTTCAACAAGTCCTAGATTTGTAATTGAACTTAATGGTCTCATAAGTGTTGGATTTTTTGGCGTAAATGGAGCAAAATCTTTGAAGAATACGATAGCGTGATTATTCCTTATATGTTGTCAGAAAAATGCATTTTTGCTGTTTTTTCGTGCGCAGTTGGGACTTCATTTGTTTGTTCTAATAGGGACTTTATACTATTTTCAAAATGCAGAATCTGTTACCGTGCTCACCGACAATTTTACAGTGATGATTGTTCATTGTAAAAAATGTGGTGAAGTTTGTAAAGGTGACGTACTCAAAGCAAAGGATGCTTTTTATCATTACGGTTGTTTCACATGTGAAGGCAAATTCTCACTGGCTTTTAGAGCTGGTTTACCTGACATCTATAGAATGTTCATGCTTTCTGGCCATGGATGGTTATTACGAGAACGATGGCTCTTTTTATTGCCGAAGAGATTTTAAAAAGGTAACCTCCAAGAAATGCGAGGCATGCAAGGATCCAATCAGTGGGGATATGGTGTCTGTCCTCGACAAATATTTCCACCACAGATGTTTCTTCTGTTCCGCTTGCAAGTACGTATTGAAAAAGGTTGTTATTTTTAATTTGAGAAGATCGAACTTCACTCCAGGCATCAGAGTTACATACTGGGAAAATGACTATTACTGCACTGTTTGTTTTCCCAAGATATATGCTAAAAAAGGGATAAAGAAATTGATTGAAGTTGCGGATGAAGTGGCGACAGTAGAAAAAGATCAAAGTGGTTTGTTCATCTTCATTTTTTCCTAACTATGCATCTTCTCTTTGTATTGTTATTCGGTGTAGCAACTAAATGTTTTCTAAATACATAACCTTACAGAGTTAAGCATGTACCCTTCGGCACGAATGTAGTTTGAGTGTAGCCTGATTGCAGTTTTTGAGTCACGGTGGGATAGATGGTGACACTCCTGTGACATTCAAAAACGACGCTCAAACTGCACTGGGGAATACGCGCTTCACCCATTCAACTGCACTTTCTACATCCAACCTTTGGTATTGTTGCACACAACACCCACGTGCATTCAAAATCGTCATAGAGAGCGTAATACCGGAAGTAGAAGTGAAGTAACTTTAGTGTAAAAATAAATTAGGCAACTGTAACGAAAAACAATCAGAGTTTTTTTCAGTGTCTGTTGCTGTTAACGAGACCACTAACGATTCCCGTCTGCTAGAGATATTTTGTTTTATTTTTTAATTCATTGCTGGATCTCCTCTTGGACTTGAAATTGTGTAAATCCGATGTAAGACTTTGTGGTTGCATCTCGAGCGAAAATTTATACAATGAAAAGGATGCAAGTTTAAGGTTGAAAGGAATGGGAATATATCGGTTATTGAAAAAGATACGACAATACACCTACTAAACAAACCTACACAAAACTTCCCTGTTTACAGCAATAAAATTGTCATTATCCAAGGTGTATCGGATGACCATGGAAGATCACAAGGAACCTTTTTTAAAGCTTGTGACATTGTAATACTACATGTTCAAGAGTGAATTAGAAGCCGAATATTTCTGTTAACGGAAAAGATCCGAGAATACTCCACTTGCGTTGACAGAAAAGAGACTTGCCGTTTGTACTTTCAACACATACATGAGACTCTGGTTACATGTTATGAAGTCTGAAGCAACAGACATAAAGAAATTAATCTCCTCCAAATGTTTACCTTTGACGCGACCGATTACAACAATAAATCTATTTCAATGAGGTGCCTCATTAGACGTAGGACGTTATTCCTTCAGACAGTGGAACTTTTTTAATGTCGACCAAAATCTGTGGGGTTACGATTGCAGTAAGTGTTCGCAAACGCAAGTTTCTTATGATGAGTCTAATGAAATAACATCTTCCTGCTAATACACCATGCAAACCAAATTGCTACACGAATACATTCTAAAAACTACAACAGCATCCGCACCCACCAAATTAAGTGTGGCACAAATTTTGACGTATCACCACGACGTCAATAAAATAAATGAATTAAAAGACATTAACTTATAGGTCTAGAAGATAAGCTGAGCACATTTAAGCATTTCAAAATATGTAAGACCTTCAAATATTCAAGTAATGGCTACCAAATCAGCGTTCAAAGACCATTATAACAACTATGCTCATGTGATACCTATGTGATACTCGAGTGTAGTTGTGTACTGATTAAGGTATGATTCAAATTATTACTACAATCAACACGTTCACCAGCCCTCTTTATCGCCAAAAACATGCTGATCTAGACGAAACCAGTGACTAAAATATAGGCGCAAACTATTTACTTCCACCTTTGTAGTAACTTAGTATTCCGTATTCCATCCTTGAAGTCAAATACTGCGTACTCCGTTAAAACCAACCGTCACGTCAGTTCCTCAGCATAAGCTTTTGACCGTGTCAGCAGCCGTACATTCTCCAAATGTACACACAAATCTATCTTACATGTGTCGTCCACCATAAAAACGGAAGAGCGTTCCATCAATTAACCATTTTTCGAGATAAAATATAGACTTCAAAGGTCTTACGTGCAACTGGCTTCTTCAGATACATTTAATGTCCACATTTCTCGTCGTGGTGCTTCACCCTTGTAGTTACTAAGGAGACGGTGTGCTGTGCAAATGCGGGTTCGGTATGGCAGTTAGAAGTGAACTTCCAGATGTAGAAAATACCATGGTATAGTGTGAAAGCAGGATGTAAAGTATAACGTTTAGATCATACCTCAATAAACGAAAAATGGCCTGCCTGCTGCATTCTTTAATGAATACTTTTATTATCTTCAAACTCGACAAATAGCAGTGTAAATATATTAGAGAGTTACATTAATTACTGATGTCTTCCGAAAGACACTAGATATGATGATTTCAACTAAAAACCTACTAATTTTCTGAACAGGAGCGTCCTGTCGTTAGTAATATTGTGTGCAGTAAGCTTGTTGCAACAAATAAGTGTGTGATGGAAAAGTACTAAAACGAAAGACATAAGCCCAGTCTTTCTCAGTTGATTAGTGAAATAGGTCGTTATATGACCGTTGATCATTTACTGATTTCCGCCTAAAGATTCTTGATCGTGAGGGCCCAACATTCCGCTCAGTAAACCCCAAAATGGGGCGGAACAGGTGTCGTGTAAGTATTGTGTAATTACAAACAGCTATTGGAGTTATGATGGTTGATGTTCGAATGGACCTTGATCATCAGAAGTGGGGTATACGATGGAAATATTAGAGAAGCTAAGGAGGTATCCGAATTTATGGGTCACATCTGGCAACAAAGATGCAGCTGTCCAAAGGTGAAATGACAGAAGAACCAGGTAACTATGGCAATAATGTCGCGTGGAAGCTGTAAAACATAATCATCAGTGGTGGGGAACCTAAACCATCCTCTCATCCTCAACCACAACTGTCAAATTGTAATTGAGTACTTTGGGTAGCAGGCATATATACACACAGTAAATGTAAATGCAAGGCTTGTGGATACTACATTCACCATTTCGTATTTGAAATTTGTCGCAAATTTTCCGCTTGTCTAAAGTTGAGGTCAGCGCATCCTAACATTTATTGCCACGTAGAATCTCGTTTAAACTTAGTAAGCATTAAAACATTTAAAAACATCCGTCGTTAGCCAATGTCTGTTCTCCTTGAAGTGGCTAACATTTACGCCACTCACACAAAATGGCTGCTATAAAAGCTTTGTTAGCATTGTGAGCACAATAGTCCTTATCAGTACAATCCTAGAAACAGGCATTTTGTGTGTTCGTTCCTCAAACCTTATCATTATTAAAGCGAGGAAAAAATGTAAACCGGAAGTTCATGAACCGTTCCAAACGTGTACTTTAATTTACTTCTGCTGTGTACCTAGACAAAATCGAATAACTGATGCGTAGAGTGAGGTATTTGTAACAAAAGTGAGCTTCAAAAATAAACTGAATGACAATGGAGACAAAAGTTAGATTCTATCAATTAACATGCAGGCAGTACCCACAAGTACTACAATTACCATGAAATGTACGCTGCCTTATAAGTTTTCGAAGTAGCATTACTTCGGGTATGATATCCCAGAGAGGCCTAAATATAAACATTCGTGTTTGCAAGTTTATCCTTAAAAATAATTTGGTAGAGTGAGCTGAAGGATCTACGGAAGATATACGCAAGGCGACCACAATACTGACGGTGTGAATCAATCACATGTCTCGTTATCACAGCTAAACAGTCCCGTCCACCAGTTATTTTAGATGTGCATAATCCGCAACAAAGCTGTTGATACAGAAAACCCCTGCAGGACAAACTTTGTCTGGTGGATCGTTAGGTCGTTTTGTTAGATGAGACCAAAATTTTCTTCAGATTTTCACAGCGTTCCGCATAACAGCCGACAACTTAATTCTGTGTGCTCATGCTCTATAATGTGCAGCTTAGTCTGTGAGTAATGTAAGGTGCACATCTGAGAGATAAAGGGTAAAAGTTAACGCAAGGAAGAGGATGAACTAGAACCGACTATTGTAGGATCGAGCGAACTGACGACAACCGTTTGAGAATAATACAGCGAATAGACAAATAGTATATTGTTGACTTGCGAAGTCAACGCGGGAATAAACGGATACAAATAGGAGGCGATAACGGAGCGAAGCGACAAGCGTGCACGCGGGGGAATTGTTGGTATCTCTGTTCGTTCAGACAAATGTTTAAGTACACACAAAAGTAGGAAACAGAAAGGGTACAAATGGCACTCTTAGCTCTAACATAATTGACAATAACGAATAGGGTCGCTACACTATTGAAACAGTATGTACGCATTATGGGGAAGGTGTCAATAGAGCGAACGACAATGTACTGCTGCCTAATGTGTGTGAATACACGTCCGCTGTGCAAACAGATGTAAGCGTTCATAATCTTGTGTTTTAGCATAGTCTGTACGGTTCTTTGTGTAATGAACAGCTTCACAGGTCAAACGTATTTTGAGGTCACAACACTCCTAATGTGTTTTGGGACGCTGATTCAATAGATGCAATCTTTTTGTTGACTTCTACACTAAGTTAGCCCGTAGTGGCAAATAAACTGTTCACTTCGGCACAAAGATGGTGGATAATTTCTACAACAATGTGGACGGCATGCACCACATGAGCCAAGTTACACATTGAGTGATAAATCAGAAACTTATGCAAAAAACCGCATGCGCCAGCAGTAAATAGACACACTTCTAAAAGATGTTGGGTGGCCATGCCAAAATGAATACACTATTGAAAAAATGGAGACCGTCGTTGTGGCCAGACCAAGAATAACGCAACCAAGTTGCAGGGGGATAAAACTATTGCAACACCGTGGATCAGTTGGTACATCCTAAGGGTCTCCATCAAGTTAATTTGTCGCTACACATACTAAGATATAAACGCCCCTATTAACAGTGACGTTTGTAAGGCGTTTCATAGTAATCTGGTCAATGCTAGGCGATATTTATAATGTAAAATTGATTAGTTGTGAATTTTGTTTTCCGGAATGTATTCTGAGCGCATTCTTTTTCAGAAATACCTAACACTAAAAATGTATGCGTCAAAAAGTAACTCATCAATTTTCGATTATCAAAGCAGCTGTGAAAGAAGCAACAACAGAAAATAGGGGTCACTTCGATGTGCTGTTTCGCTTAGAGTTTCCTTCCAGTTGCAAAAGTTTTATTGCATGTTCTACATTAGACGACATTTGCGTCCGCGGTTTGCACGCCGTCACAAAACGCACTGAAGAATGTAGCAAATTTTCAAGCGATACTCCTATATACGCTTGTCAAATCAAAACACTCATCTCACTGTCACTCACATGTAATCAACTGCTGCACAGGAAGCGTACCAGAAATAATTAAAATACACTCATGATTATGCAGTAGAGACTCGTGCATTCCGTCAAATTCCCTAAAGCGTCTCGGTAAGATTTGCGAAGAAACTGCAGTCGTCTACTTTCACTCTCATATTTTGGCCAAGGTTGTGTAATGTCTTCTGTAGTTATTCACTAACTCAAGCAACTCTAAAGATACAAAACCAGCCCCAACTAGGAATAGGTACGAAGTTTAATCAGGCCGGCCTCGGTTAAGAAATTGTATCGAAGATGAACCTGAGCATAGAGTGCATCAAAAATAATTATGATGTGCAGCAGTTGAACTGGCAATCCACTAGTTGACGGGGAAAATGAATTGAGTAAAATACAGTTGTTTGAAACAGTCTACCATGAAAATGCACCCATATAAGGGGAAAAGTAAATTGTTTTGAGATCCAACTAAGATTAGAGGTGAAAATTGACTGACACTAGGCAATGAAATATGTCCTTGGCGGTTATAATAAACATTTAGGACATTTCCTAAAAAATGCTGAAGTATGCAGTTAAATATATTTGGAAATATTTTGTGCGTATTGTTGTCTCTGATGATTACACGGTAAACAAAGGCGTGGTGCTTTCATTCTGCCAATTTCCCTAACTCCAACTAAAGCCTATGAAGTTGGATTCAGATGCTAACATTTGCATAATTTTCATGTCTATTATCAGTTAACCAAGATGACTTTTGAAAACGAGCTTTCCCGGATTCACAAATATAATTTTCCACGCGTATAAGTCAACTTGAATGAGAGTATCTATTCAAGTGAACTTATTTCAACACCCTGATATAAATCATTTTCCGTGTTTCATTGAGTTTCTAGTGTTATTAAAAATATATTCAGCTATTAAAACATTGTTTTTCGTCTGTCTGTGTGAGCGGAACTAATGTTACTTAGCACGCAGTGAGACCGTCAATCAAAAAATCGTGCACATTTAAGTAAGCAATTTCGAGCTGTCCTTAACTTGAATGCAGACTAAGTAACGTTTCCTTTTGGCCAGGCTGGTAGCCGTTACTACTATGTAGGTAAAATTGAAGTGCAGCGTTTTGAAAAAACAAACACAGTGAGCGAACTTACCATGGAAGATATGTGGTACACACAATAACAGAATAACTATATTTCAACACACTTTTCCATCACTGTCCTTATCCTTCTGATTCTTGTGTTTGTTGCATAATCTAAATAAAATAGTCTAGTTCACTGAACAGCAAACAAATCACTTTTTAAACGCTGCATAGTCACCTAAACGTTGACAAGCATAAGACTGAATAAATAACTGTTACTGAACCTTTTTACAGTAAATAATCCAACAAACATTCGGATCAGTATTTGACAACTTTGCATCTTTAATCCATCAACGCAAACATCTTCTAGTAAACAGTTTCACGTTGTTTCACAAATGTGAATGGTATAGAAATGTCACCCGTTCCATTCTGCTGGTGAATGGATAAAATGTATAGCAAATACAAAGATAATCTGGGTGTTTTTAATATACACCGATGCGCCTGATTATTGAAGCAGGCACCAAAGTTTTCTTAGAGCCACCCTAATCTGAATCGGTATTCAGACAAATTTCTCCCTTGAAGTTGTAGCAGACAAAGAATTTGAAATGACGAAATTTTCGTTGCTGTAAAAATTTGTTTTTTTTTTGTGTGAAAGTTCAACTGAGTAGATGAAGATTTCTAATCCAATAGTTGTTTTCTTTTTGTTTCTAGTGACATTTACGAAAGCTAAGGAGTACCCAGGCATGAAGTGTTAGTTATTATGTATCTGTTTCCCAACGGAGCTTTGGTTTGTTGACAACCCTTTAAAATGTCCTCATGTAACAACCATGAACAGTGTTTTCACGTGTAAAGCAAAGCAAACATTTTACCGCAATATCCGTTCTAGCAAACTGAAGAGGTTAAACTGCAAAAAATTTGTACTATTTTCCCACTCCGCAGCAATTCGAAGTAACCAAATGTTACCGATGGACAGGAACCGTGTAAGTCACTTTTTAATTCAAGGGTTTCCGTGTGAATATCGGAAAAAAAATCAACATTTGTATATAAACATCATTTATCCAAAAAGTTATTACACAATTTTATTTAAACCACATATGAACTTCTTGTACTGAATCTTATTATACGCCCACTTGTTGAATGGTGTATAAACCTTCAACCATACCGTTGTGAAATAGGAAAATATATTATAAAAGCAGGATTATTGAACTGTCTTCAGTAGATGTCTATAAACTATGAGTTTTTCTAATATTTATGAAGAGAGTAATTTAGTATATACGATTTTGCTGTTACGTGTATTGTAGTGTTTATGAAAAGTGTAATAATAGACTATATTTCAACAGCATTCACGCAAAGAGTTACATTGTTTATTTGATTAGTGGCTGTCACTAATGCCAAACCATTTACCCATTCGAACATTTCACGCACACAGTTGATCGACCTCACACTGCAAAGGCTAATGTCTTATTTTCCCAAACAAACTGGCTAGATATTATTTCCTGCCCGCGCCGTAATGTTTATTGCTAGTATTATCACGAAAACTTTGAGTAACTTAGAACTTGCCTAAGATTGGAAATGGTCGATCGTCGACATGCCAAATGACCTTCGCATTAACTATTTGTAAATAAGAAACTTGGGATTGTTTCTTAGTTTTAGGACGAGCAATTCGCGATCCATCCAATCCCTGACTATGGACAGTGGTATAAATGGAGGTTAGTGAATTTCTCGCGAAAATTTCCATCCAATCGTAGAAGAAAACCCGTGGAGAACAATTGTTTGTGATAATTCATACTCAACTCAATACAGTTATGTAGATTCAGCGAAATCAAGTCGGTGTGTAAACAAGACATATAGGTTTACCAGAATGTTACTGGGTCATATACTGCACTACGAAATATCCAAGTCTTCATAGGCTAGTCACTCAGAGCAAATCACTAGTGTTAATGCTGAGTGGCTTGGAGTTCCACCCATCGTTACGTCACAGAGTTATTGGTTGAAGTTTGGATGAGCACACCAATCGATCGTGGGACCCCTGGCCAAGACAATTACAGGGCTTGCGTGAACTTTGTGTGTGAAGAAGAGCGGACTGTGTAATCGAATGGCGACCAATTCAGCAGTTGCCAACATCCGCTGTCTGACCAGTTTGGGGTGGTTGTGGACTTTATAGACAACACGGAATACCTGAGTAGGGTCAAAATGGTGATCAGCAAGCACCAAACTTGCAACAGCTTCCCTTTTGATCAATTTGGTCAAACCTGTCTCGAGCCATACTGGATGATGTTCCTTGATCCGTTTTGACAAACGCCTCCTCGTGCGAATTAAAATTTATGCCTTATCACAGCAGAAGACTGAGTTTGCGTTGGCAAGCACTTCTGTTTTTTGTTCAAATTACCTGCGGTACCAGCTCGACGGGGGGAGTGGGAAGAAAATTGTTTGGCTGGATTGCTCACAGTTGCAATTCCCTTGTTCGCTTGCATCTTGCTGTTGATTATTTCAGGTCTTTACTTTTTAACCTGAATCCCAGCTATTAATTTTATCAATGAACTGTTACGGAACAGCTGAGCAACAGTGTCAAACAGTGTTGAACTCGTCACAACCGGAGCATGAAATTAAGGGTTGATTTTTTATGCTAGAGACGTGAGTGTAACACCATCGGTAAGCAAAGATAAGTGTTCAGTGAATTCATTCCTCATAAATATGATGAGTTTAATTTAATTTGCTTACATCAACCCCGGTCACCACCACAAAAGAAAATGTTTTATCCTAATACTGGTTGCGTAATCATCCAGCGTGTCCGCCGCTTAATATCACTCCAGTTATGTTGCACTTGTCACACAGATGGGAGCGGACAGTTCGTCGCCCTTAACCCACAGGATGCACTACTGTAGAGAACATATATGCACCAGTGTGAATAATGCACATCAATCCCTGCAAATTTATTTAGCAACATAGGAGGCACTTCAGTTCACCAAATGGCTTTCTTTAATGTTCTCATGAGCAATGAACAGCCAATATTCCAGATTTTCCTTCACCAGGAAAAGGTTCCCAGCGGTTCATGTGCAAAGGGTTTTACGAACATTTTGGATTGAATGCAAATCTGAATCAGTATTTTTATTTCACTTCAATGGTAAAGATACAATATTAAATTGTATCGGCAAATCTAGGTGCTAGAATAACATCACCCTGTATTATGTATCCAAAAGTGTGTCGATGTCACGAACGAAATAAACATTGCAAAAAAACGCAAGACCGTTTATGAGTTTCATTGGAAATGTTCAAAAAATGAGACTTGTGATAACAATAATCTCACTCAGATCAGTCTGGCTTTTGGCTTAAAGTGCATTTTCTCGGCGGTTCACGTGTATTTACCTCACTGACCATGTGATACTGACTTTAATCGTTTCTAAAATATTGTCAACTTCCTCACAGCGTCATCGAACAGGGACCAATGTGACATCTAACTTGTCAAACCAAACATCTGCGGATTTGTGTTCCCACTTTTGTCAGGAACTTTCTGAACGACTTGCAGGTAAACAATCGACTGTAACTGAAGTTCATGCATCAAATTTGAGGCCACTTGAAGCTTAAATCTGAAGCTAGGTAGCTGTGACAGCCTTCTTAATGGATATCCACCATGAAGAGCAGATGTGCTTTGAACCACTGTCTAAAGTAGTAAGCCCAGTAGGATCTGTGAGTTAATCGAACGAAAAATCTTAGCATGACCAACCTTCGCCTAACTTAGAAAAGACCTCAGTAATGTTTTTGATAGTAACAAATGGCTTACGACTAACACAGATTGTCGTTTGTATTGCGGGTAATTGAATAGAATCATAGTATTCAACTTGCGTTGTGCATGCTAAGCAGCGCAGAATAGCAAACAACACTGATAGCTGATGTATCTGTTTCATATTTTGAGAAAGTTTGGAGAGGCTACAGACATCATTTTTTCAATACTTCAAGGTCGACTGGACTGTTAATGTTTTATAATTTTTCTAAGGAGATCAACTGTGAATATCTTATTCACTTCTTGTAACCTTATAAAAAATAAATTCTAAGGTTTCGGCTTACCGGAAAGTCTGCTGACACAAGCATCACGCTATCATCCCTTGCTAGCTGGGTGACCACAACCCCGCGCACCAAGTCCAACTAGCTGTAGCATCTGGTTCTGATAAGATAGATTTTTTTCACTCTCAACTTGTATAGGTCAGAAGTTCTCTGTTGTTGTCCAAATAAAATAAGTTGGTTTATAATATATTAGAGTTAACTGGAAAGATAAATTTAAACCGTTTGAACAAGCAATGGACACTTGCTCTAATTTGGTACCTATTATCATGATGTGCTCCATTAAGCTGAGAAATGGCATTTAATTTTTTTTACCTAAATATATATGCAAGATTTCACCTTATAAAATTTAAATGACGTCAGTAACCTGCAAGATTGAAAATATGCAGCTATTTGCCTCAAAAAAAAAACAATTTTCAGGTCGATGAGCAGACATATTTTTCACTTGATGTATATACAATCTAAACAGCGTCGTTACCCTAAGATTAATCGATTGTGTTCAGAATGTACTTACTATGATCGTGGCTTACAACCCGTAACCAGTAAATAAACTTCTTTACTGAAGAATTTTAAGTGAGGCATAATAACAAAAAAAGTAGTCAAGTGAGGTAGGGATATTCAGCAGCATACTGATGTTTGGGGTTAGATCAACATTTCTGAGACCATTGTGTCGTAAAATTGAAGAAGGACAGTTGGTCTTGATTGGTCCAGGTTAGAAATGTATACACAAAACGCGTTCATGTTTACAGCAGCCAACCAGTGCAATCTAGTTGCACAGGAAAGGCAGCCAGAAGTCCGAAACAATCATGAACATGTTAATAATTGCCCACTGTGTCTGTGATAATAGCAAACGGAACGCTGATTGTGTCTCCTTCGGTGCAGGTGTGCTGCCAGAGTATATTGCGCCATCGAACTCATCTTTCAAATTATCCCCTCGTATTTCCTTGATGTTGCTTATTCTAACCGATGTGATTAGAAATAGAACAAATAGTACTATAATCTGTATACGTTTTACCTTCCAATAGCTTCAAATTTACGAATATTATTTAACTGTGCTAAATTTCATGTTGAAGGTAGTAATACAGACAGCTTGTGATACTCTCCGGTTGTTTACTAAAGTCCTGTATCAAGGTTACCTAAGTGGAGCAGAATTTCAACTGTCTAACAAAGCATCCAGTTCTCCGTTTTCCGCCTTTTTTAGTGCAGTATTCTGCCTGTCAGAAGCACATTTCAGAAGGAGTTTCATTAGAATCTTCAAAAGATGGTGATCAAACCGACATACATGAACAACACGTGGAGGTCGAAAACACCAGTGTTTCCAAATCCGATTCAAGACATATTACGAAACAAAACAAAAATAATGAAATGAAGTCGCACGAAGCATCAAGGACGACACGCGATTTACCACCAAGCAACCAAATGAGCAACACTGTCGCTCAGCTACTCGGTCGTTACTCACCACATCCCGGCTCCCCGAGCTTCAGGCCAGCACACACCTGCAAGCGGTCTGAATTCGGAGCCGTTCCTGTTCAAAAAGTTCTTCAAAATGGCCGAGTAGCTGCTGTAGTAAAAGTAAGGCTGGCCAAGTTACAAATTATACATCGTTTCTTAGAGAAGCTGCTTCGGTTTTTGTCGTGTTATCACCTGGAATAAAAGATAAACCGCAAAAGTCTCGAAAATTACGCAATTTTAGATGTTTAAGTAGATCACTGCCGTAAATCCAGTCTACCATGTTCACTCATTAAACTCTCACACCCTAAATTAGGTAGATTAATCCCGATTGATTGTAAATCACTGCACGATAGTTGTGATGATTAACTAATTATATTTTTCATAACTGCATTCCGATTCATAAGCTCGAAACAGTTGTAAATTCTTCAGGTTGAAACACTCTTTTGTAGTAGTCGAGATATCTTAGTTCAGCCGTCACGCCTATCAGGTTCTGGTTAATAATCTTCCAACCAAGTCAAACTATGATCACGGTTAGTTTAACTGTTGAAAACTCCAGTGGTATTTAGAGAAGAAACAGGGATGTTCGTTGTGAATTTCGTCAATTATGTTGCGTTAATGACTAGTAACTTTCGAATTTTTTTCAGCGTTTGGAAGAGTTATCTACTTTGCAATTAACAGTGCCAGTGGGTAATCCCATACAGTCTACACAGAATGAAATTTCCAAAACTACTTCGCATTTCACTGGTTGCCCAAGATCACTCGATCGCTCTGGATCAATAAAAAGATCGGACCACCAAAGTAACAGGCCGGTTAGACCTGACAAATGTTGCGATGACCTCCAAACAGCCAATGTAACGAGCACCATTCACCAACAAACAACGGAGGCCTATTCACAACTGCCTTCATCCAAGTCTTCCAGAACATTCGCCATACCAAGAACAGATCCACAAGCGAGCAATGGTACGGTTGGTGAAATAAAAGCCATGGTTGCCCCGCCTAAACACTCTACATTTCTGTCCACTTCGCAACTCAAATCACAAAGTGAGGCTTCTCTTGCTGTATCAAAAACAACACCATACCCCATAAGTCGGTTGACAGTTCGTCCTTTGTCCACTGCATCACTCTTTGATCAACCGGGACACCAATCAACACCATTCACGCAAGCCAATTATCCCCCGTCATCGTGCACCACAAAAGACTGGTCGCCTGGAGACCATTCGTTGACTTACCTACCTACTTCATGGAGTAAGGTGGGCCAAAGAGAATACCTGAAAACGCAACCACCTGTTTCGAGCAAGGAACAGCCTCTTTTGGATGGCATGATGGAACAACAGCAGTCCGAACTGGTTGCTCGATTGTTAAAGAAGACTGAAGTGGCAAATCTGGATGTAAGAACGAAAGATACTGTGATAGAGAAATCAGATCTGCACGGGAATCTTGGGGCCAAAATCACAGAAAATTCTGAAAGCACTTCGTGCTTGACCACGTGTCCAAGACCTCAACGTGAGTGGAACCATTTTCATAAAAAATCTACAAAATTTAACATGCGATTCAATACACTGATATAACGGACCAGTAGGTATAGGTTTAAAATGGTCTGCACAGAAGAGAAAAATACCCATGAAAATACCTTTGTCAATCACAATTTTTACTTGCGGTTTGTTTTGCAGGCTGCCTACACTTTTTCTCGTTGTCAATTAAAACGGGTTGAAGATAAACATGTTTGCATTTAAGATAGTCTCGGCTATTCGTGTTGCACACATGCACAGCTAAACTCTACAACCGGTCTCATCTATATCTGGAAACCTCGCCCAGTGATACAGGTTTTTAAGTTGAACCCTAGGTTGTCGTGTAACAGACCAACTGACAGATAAGTTAAACCTACAGTTGGGCCAGTCGGGTCAGAATTCACATAATCCGTTCACAGGGTCACACCTTGAAAATCATTTGAACCGAGGCTTAATGTATCACGATAGTGTATCACGATATGTACAGTAGAAAAAGTCTCACTCAAGATTTTACATTTTTCTGACTTGAATTTTATCACTCGGTCTTCTTTATACAAGAATACTCAACCACCCTTGTTCGTTTGTTCACGAGCTACCTTGAACTTCCAATGCAGGCTTGTTCGATTTTATTGGCTACCTGGCAAAATCGACGGGTTTCTCCAGATGTAATATTCAAGGATTAGGCATAGGGAGTTTTACTGATAGCCTGAACACTAGGATCACGTCAAAAAATAACGGTCGTTAACGGACTTGTACTGATACAGTGGTAATCATCCTCAACTTAATCGTTTGAAAAAGTAGCCTTCTCGATTTTATTAATGTGCACAAACTCCCAACTAGCAGCGTAAGGTCACTGCTCACAAGCGGAAGTGGTGGAACGTTCAGACGTGATATGTCCATCGCGCGTAGCGCGAGGTCACTGGCGCAATAGTCAACACGGTTGACCCACGAAATCGTGACCGGAATTCAAATATCACTCGTGGTAAGAGAATACATTACTGACGAGCAATAACAAGAGCGAAACTCAAGTCTACTGCTTTTTAAGGAAACAGACGCACTAAAAGGTCTACCTGAACGCGGAGGCAGCGACTAAATGTGAGTGATGTTTAACATGAGAATAAGAACAAGTAAGAGCAGAAGTGTTCAGAATGTCGTAGTCTTTACGGACTGCAAAATACCTTCCCCCAAACGTACCCGCGAAAACGTTTGCTTTCGAAAATTCTTTGTCCGACTGAGAGTAGTTTCTCTCAGCCGGTTTTTAAGTTTTGGCAGAGAAACACAACCTATGAGAACAGTCCCCTATCTCACAATGGATCTTCAGTGGTTTGCATACATCGTAACGGAGGAGAAAAAGTGAGATGTTCCATAGAAGTTTCATAGAAATGCACGTGGCTTGTTACGTCAGACCCATAAGACTAAGGTGTTTTCCGACCAACAAAGTGTATAATGAGAAAAGTGTACTAACCGCACGCAGCAGAAAATCGCGAAAGCTTGATAGCATTCCTGTGTTTGAACGGAGTTCAGCTTTGTTTCTAAGCTGTGATCCACTAAGAAATGACCATAGTTTATCATCCGGCAGATGCAGATGATTTTCTTCAGGACAGTATCTAACGTGGTGAACGGAGTTAAACAAATCAGACCAATAAATTCCCTCGATTCCAACGCACTTTGCTGGAGGTGATCGAGCACTACGGCCGGCGCCTACCAGTTTTCGTGCACTGTGAGAAAGGAACATCGTACTGCAACCGTGTATATCGAAAAGGTTCATGTGAATAGTAAACGTGATGCTTATTCGAGATGAAAACAAATTTTGTTTCGATCGGGCACAACTGAGGTCGACCTGAATTAATTCTTCGTTAGTGGCAAATGCAAAGCCAGTTTACCGATTCGGATTGCATACATCATGTTGAGGACCACACTCACTGCAGCCTGACCGACAGTAACATTCCTGAAGTCAATTGAAATATCTAACCAATATCGAGTGAACAGCGTTGATGCCGTCAATTTGATAAGTCGACTATCACAGCGGAGTATAGTCTCTGAGATACAGTTGGGGTCGATTTTCAGTGAGCTTATGTCCTAGTAAGGAGGGTCTTCTGACTTACATATACCAGAGTGCAAACGATGAAACCACCTATATAATCCTGCATTCTAGGTAAAAAGTAAGGGACGATGGAAACCGGATGCGATGTGGTAAGAGGTGGGATTCGTCGGAACAGTATTCTATGATTAAACATATTTATTGTGGGACCTGTAAAGTAATTTATAAAAATTGAAATCAGGAGAGGCCTCGGAACCAAACTTAATGGGATTCTGGGAAGAGGTCACTAATAGAACGCCTTTGTCTGTTCAACCTGAAGTATGCGGCAGATAGAGCGGCCAGGTTTACATCGTATTACTGCCATAAACTTACAATACAGTATTCTGGTCTGAAGGTTTAGACTCACTCATCAAAACTGAGATTCACAGATAAAATTCGGCTCTCGGACACAATATAGCCACCTGCCCAGACGGCTGTGTGCCGGTACCTTTCAGAGTCAGACGTTTGAACCTATGTAGATCACAGATAACGTCCCTGTCTGCTGACGTCACTCGACTGTAGTTCCCATAGTCAAGAAAGACGTTGTGGTCTATTGTGAAAATCATAGGGGAATTAGCTTGACCTCATGTATCGCAAAGGCTCTTATATGCGGTGTACCCGGTCGACTCACTGTATTTCCAATAGACACTAAGGAATAATTGGCGGGGATTCGTTTTGAATGAGAAAATCTTGGTCAGATTTCTATTTCATTTTTATCAAATTCCGGAGCAGTGTACCGAAGGCCAACAATTTCCTTTTTGCGACTATAAAGGTATGTTGCATTCAGTTGATTAATCTACGCTTTTAGAGTCGCCTAAACATACGGGTATACCTACCAAGTATACGAACACATTTCCAGCGCTTCATTTTCGTAATTCAGTTTATCATTCTGACAGTTTCGGCGTCAAGAGTGGTTTACGTCAAGGCTGTCTACTTTCAATATCTCTGTTTAAGTTCGTCATGGACAAAGTATTCGATGACAGTTTGCGATGTTCACAAAATGTCGGTGTGGACCGCTAACTTACTGAAAGACTGACTGACCTTGATGATTTTGTCGACCAGGTGTTGCCATGTGACGATTTTCGAACAGTATAAGGTTGCCAGACGCTATTTTGTGCTCTGTCATGTATGTCGGTATAGGTTTTCCAGAATCAAAATGTGAAGTTCTTTTGCAATACTGATCTGACCGCATAGATTTAATGTAGGATAATGAAGTTATGAAGGTTGCTGTTCGTTTTGTATGTATTGGAAGTTGCATCAGCGATAGTGGAGGTACAGGAAATAAAACAGAAGCTCGTATCTCTAAAATTAGGGCGGCATTTGTCAATCTCGGAGGTCACATGCGACAGAGGTGCATCAGATTGAAGCTCAGAGGTGTTGTGAGCCAAGAACGCGGATGGCACAAGGGTCATTTATTCGAGAATGCAACAACTTGCTTAAGCACCTACACACTAACCGTTATTCCGTCGTCTGTTTTACGCGCTCGTAGACCGCATACCAAGTTACAACACTTGCTTAAGCGCCTAAACAGGACCGCAAACAAAAACACTCATTTGCATACAGTTCTCGGACCAGACCGTCTCGGTTGCCACAGACGCCAGACGTAGCAAGGACCATTTCGGGCGATGCCGCACTCCGATGTTTCT
>LUCH01004444.1:16359-34793 GCA_013368495.1 Paragonimus heterotremus | reverse complement strand
CTGTCGCAACGTCCTCTTCGATGTTGGCACCGGACTGGCCTCGATCGTAAGCAGTTTCCTGGGAATTGGTTGAAGCTCACCCTGACCGACCTTGTGACCGGGTAGTATCACCGTTCGTTTCGCCACCTGACACTTTGAACTGTTGATCCGTAGGCCGACTTGTTCAATCTCCTGCAACACAGCTGAAACGTGTCTGCTATGCTCTGTCTCATTCCCGCTGTAGATGACGATATCGTCTCCGTAGACAACAGTATTGTTCAATCCGTCTAGCACTTTCAACATCAGTCGTCTGAACGTGAACGAGGCGCCTGATAGTCCGAACGGCATACGTTTGAAGCGATATTGCTTTTCTCCCACTGTGAACGCCGTTTTATCTCGGTCCGATTGCTTGGTTGGAACCTGCCAATATCCAGACCGCAGGTCTAGCATTGTAAATATCTTGGCGTTCTTTGGCTTGTCGGAAATTTCTGCCACCGCTGGGACTGCTACCACTTTATTAACTGTAACCTCGTTGAGTCTTCTGAAGTAGACACAAAATCAAAATTTCCCACAGGGTTTCCTCACAAACAGAACAGTAGAACTGAATGGGCTATCAGTCTTCTCAATGATTTCCTCCGTCAGCATGCCTTTCACTTGTCGATTTATTTCTGGCTGCAGGTGAACCGGAGTTCGTCTGGGTCGAATGGTCGAAATCGGTCTAGCTTGATAGAGACTTCATGTTCAATCCAATCACAGTAGCCATATGGGTCTTGGTCCGTGGTGAACAATTTTCGGAATTTGCATATCACTTCATTCAGCAACCGATTGTCCCAGGCTGGTGTTGCTCCGAGTACGTTCGCCTCAAGCTGTCCAAGCTGAGGTTCGCGTTTTCTCACTAATGGAACCACATCATACTTCTTTACGAGTTTATCCTGCTTCAAATTAATCACAGCCACGACGCGGTCAAGAAAATCCGCTCCCAATATAGTCTGACGTGTTTCAGGGGAAATGACGAACGGTTGCTTAACTACGTGACCATCGATTCGTACATCATATTTTGCCATGCAATTAGCTTTGAGAATAAACCCACCGACTGCTCAAACGACCATCGTACATGGATGAACAATTTCTTTAGGTTTCGATCCACTCAATGAAATCGCAGCCCCGGTGTCAATCAAACAACACTCCGTGCTACTATTGATTTCTATCCTAGCCTGAACTGCCGTCTTAGCAACCGTCCCTATTATCGGATCACCCTTCCAGACAAGAAACAATCAGCAAAACGTTTATTAACACAAGAATTCTTCTAGCATCGCAGGCGAAATATTCGCTCATCTTCACGTCTTCCGCGTCTGTAACATACGTCGCCACGGTTCCTCTCCATCCTCATCTACAAAGCGGCCAATTCTTGAATCAACTTTTCCACTGCAATTCGCAGGTCATTCAGTTCACTTGGTTCATTCATCATCAACTCGCTGACTGTCGGGGAGTTGTCTGCCAGTTATTTTCAAACCGCTGGCTGTTCCAACGTCATTGGATGCGCGATGAGAGCCACCCTGAGCTGATCCCGTATTGTTGGTGGCATTTCGTCCAAGAACTGGTACGTCAGCACGCGCTGCTCTGAGTCCTGGTCCAAATGTGGCAAGGCTCTTGATAACGCTGCCCGCAGTGGCTTGGCATACACGACGGCATCTATTCCTGGTCCAAGCTGGGCGCCCTTGAACTGTTGCATTGTTTCCTGGTGGTCGGCGAGGCTGCTGGACCGAGCGATCAGCGTCTCCTTCTTGGCGGCCTACCATAGCTTCGCTGGGCCCCTTCCCGTCGCATCCAGCACTGTCTTCGCCCTGCCCTTGAGGAGCATCCGCAGGGCATCCAGCTTCGCCCGGTCGGTGTTGACTCTGACCTTCTCCGCCACGTACTTGAAGTCCCCCAGGAAGCTCCGGACGTCCCTATACACGAACGGCTGCGGCCACGGGATCTTCATTCTCCAAACCTGATCACGGCACCAATTGTTGTGATCCAAGAACGCGGATGGCACAAGGGTCATTTATTAGAGAATGCAATACCTTGCTGTCGGGGAAGAACCCAATTCCCCGAAAATACTGTTTTATTCGCTATCGCAGTGGCCTAACTCACTACTGATTGTAGTGACCTTCATAGTCGGCACGGTCATGTGCCACTTCACCCATCACGTGCGTTCTCAACCTTTGTGCCAAATTCTGGCGCCCCGCACACACGCACGTCCCTTAACTGGGGCATCAAGGTACTGTCTGGATCTTTGTCTGGTCCACTCCTGTCCCTGTTTTCTGATTGGTCACAAACCCTTTAAATGTGATCTAGTTTGTGACCGTCTTGTCTTCGGATTGAGTGACATAAAGTGGCTCTGTCCGGAGGCCTGTCTTCTCTCTGTGTTCATTGGGTGGCTGAGGTGGCCGGGAAGATTCGTATTAATCTTGCATATTTCGTAGTCCGTTGTTCAGAACCGTTGAACGTCGTTCCGTTATCTACCGTTCCACTAATCGTTATTCCGTCGTCTGTTTTACGCGCTCGTAGACCGCATACCAAGTTACAACACTTGCTTAAGCGCCTAAACAGGACCACAAACAAAAACACTCATTTGCATACAGTTCTCGGACCAGACCGTCTCGGTTGCCACAGACGCCAGACGTAGCAAGGACCATTTCGGGCGATGCCGCACTCCGATGTTTCTTCCTGTATTTTTCCTGCGGCTTTCCGATGTCAGAATATATGCTCTGGTCCTGCTACTGAATAGTAATCGTGCGAGTACTATATTACGATCGCTCATCCTCGCTACAGAGATAATGCATATAAGACGATTGTGAAGGGTGTCATTTAAAAGCTGCGAAGCTTGGTAGCTCATGATAGAAGGTATGAGTCGTCTTCAGATCGTTGACCGTCGACGCCTGCATTCGATTTCTCGCATTAGGTCGCAAAAACGAGCGAGCAACAAAAAGATTAGAAAGTGACTATTTGGTAGTAACTTCTAAACGAGTTCTTCTATTCGATCCTCAAGTTCACACAAACTAACTAGCCGTTAACCACACCGAACGGTGTTTGTCGATGCAGCGGCCGTCCGGCGTCAGGTGCGACGTTGATTGATGACATGGTGTAAAATGATGAAGTCATTCACCGGAGTGTTGGTTACCGTGTGTTGGGTTCGTCTTGTAGACTAGGGCTTCCGCGATTCAGTGAATCACTGGCCGGAGATTTTGGGTGGGATGGCATATAATCATTGTAGTGATCGGATTATCCGTGAAGTGCATCTAATGGTGCGGGACATTGAAGATCGCAAGGAAGCATGGCACCTTCATTTCACGTACAGCTCAATTGTTTGCATGCAAGATTGGTGACCCTGATGTTGGATGTTCGAATACAGACACAGTCATTTTGTAATTAAGTCCCCTCCCATTCTTTTCGTGTCTTGTTAGGGCTTTCTTTCTTCATCACGGTGGTATGGCAGCTAAGCGTCCACGAGAGCCACTGGTGTGTTGCTGTATTTGAAGATAGCTACAGGTGAGCATGGTATATAAATTATCTATGTGGAGCGGAGAATATTTGTCCAATAGGGAAGTGATTTGAAATTAGTTTTATAGTCGCGTGTGTGCGCAAAGTTGCATGTGGTTTGATTACAAAAATGACAAGGTGCGCCAATTCATCTTTGAAGCTCGTTATGACTTTAGTGTTTTTTTTTTGACGTTTAGCAGTGACAAGCAGATAATCTGTTTCAGAATCACTGCTACTATCAATGGTAAACACAGCCTTAACCCGATATTGTCTAACTTGCAGTTACTTGCCCAAGAAAAAATCTGACTGCTCTGGTACAACTGCGGTACGGAAAGTCTGGTCAATGTCGACGTAAAAGGCCAATCCAAACTATTGGCAAGACTGTATTAAAGAGAAGGAAGAAACAACATATTATGAAGAGCAGTTCTGCCTTCAATTTTCACTCACCTCTCTACAGTAAGTCTGACTAGGGGCAGTATATGTTTAACAGAAATAAAATAAAGGCTGTTTTCCTATTAATTTTCAACACAAGTTAGACTGAAATCATCAACTGAAAGGGCGCAATTTGACATCATATTTGTAGTGACTTCATTTCAGAAAAATCGAAACTGCAACAAATTTAGAACGAGCATAGTCAGAATGTTTGAGCGTTGTGTTTAAAGTACCTAATCAATAAACTAAACTCCTGCTTGTGAATGTGCTTACGTTTACCACGTTCTTGAACACAACTACCTAAGTTGGCTGAAACCTAAGATGTTACAACGTACTCATTATCAACCCATTAACTGACAAACAAACCACGTTCCTGATATGCAGAAGAAGACTTGGTTCTATGATTTGAACCACATTCATTATTGATAGCAACCCGGAAATCACAGTAAAGAGTATCTATGCAACAAAAAGCCGTCTGAACGGGGCAATTTTTGCATTACTCACAAGCGGATGTAGCTGTCAGTCTGCATATGATAATTCGATCGTGCCTGACGATGTTAATGGCGTAGTGATCGGCACAGTTGTTTCATGAAAGCATGGCCGAAATTTACGTTCCAGTTATGGTAAGGATACGCATTAATGATAACCTAAGAGGAGCGAAATTCGAATATGCAAACAATTCTTGTAGCATTCACTGCTTTCGTCACTATCACTATAGAAGATTATAAAGATTCTCTATTTACCTGGTAAAATATGCAGCCTGTTACCACTATTTCTTTAGTTTTTAATATTCCTGACAAAACCCACAGTTCTGACAAAATAAACAAACAAAACCGAGTGCTCACCAACTGTTGGAAGTAAGGTGAAAAACAGAAGGGGTCCCATAACAGATGTGAACATCGCCTGTTTTTATAATGTTCCAGCCTAGCGCTTCACTTTGCCACTGCTTCCCTAACCATTATAACATCAACTAAAACGTTTGTATCGTTCTTAGGCTGGATTAATGTATCGTACCTTCGTCTCAAAATATGCAACTATCTATTGATGTTACTCAAGATGTATATAATTTACAAAATATACCCCTCGGTTTTTCCTCGCCGGCTGACCCATTAGGGCCTCAATTCGTCTAGCTTTTATTTTCTAAATGCTGTTATTGCCTGCTATATAAACCGAACGTTGCTGAATAAACAGTTTTCTGAACCCTGTGGCTTTAATTACTTTGACCTTAGAGGACGATGAAGATAGGACCAATTCAGTGCTTCTGAGGACGTAAATGACGATAATGCGAGAAATCAAACAATAACGTACAATTTCCACTCAAGTAAATCCTAAGGGCAACATGAAGATCACATTTTCGTTTACAGAAAACTAATAATCAATTACGAATAAGATGAACGCGTATGTTACGGAGTTGGTGTTCATTCTGAAAATAATCCCCCAAATACAGACTAGTCAGCCCATTTCAATCAATCAGAATAGCACTTCTGAAGAATTCCTTATAGTTTATCAAATGGTCTAAACTGCCAGACACATCAGATCAGTCGCACGTTCACACGATTGAGCCACTGCTTTGCTAGCAATAACAATAGAACAGACAGATGACATCCCTCACTGCTGCCACTAACTATTAATTTTATGGCAAAGTGAGGGCGGAATGAAACCGACGGGGAACAGAAAGTTAGTTGATAGATCCATCGAGGTAGTCGATGGTAACACACCGCTAGCGGAACCGTGAGCGCACACTTGCACACAGGAGCGTAGAATTTCTTCCGACAAGGTAAAGGATAGCGGAAATCACGGGTTGTGATATGACGAGGGAAGCAGTGACAAAAACCTGCGTGACAGTGATTGACGACTGAATTTATCCACTAAATCGTCAATGAAGCAGAGCTCTGGATGATCGAGCTAAGAATACATGAACCTATTTAGTCCTGGTTCACACGAATCAATCTGCTCAAGCTATAGCTTTCAGGGCAGAAGGTGTGATGTCAGCAGATAGGTAATTTCCAAAAAGAAGTCAGTCAACGTAAACTGAGTTCGTTTCCCGGCCTGGAACCTTCGCTATTCAAAAGATCCGTGACTGAAGAGGTCAGGCTCGGTGATGTGACGGTCGCCTGAGTCTGCAACGTAAATGCTGTTGATAAACTGGGGATTGTGAAGGCGGAAATTCCTGCAGAAAAAGGTACTGGTCTCACTTTCAGCCTGGTTCTTCTTTTAAGGCTTTGCTTGTGAACAAATGCGTTAAGATGCGTTTTTAGCAAGTAAGTCTCATTGCTTATCTGGGTTTGAATTGTAACCCGGACTCTCCTTTTTCCTATGATTGTGTGACTGCTAAGAGTCAGTGTGAACTGCTAACATGTTGCTTTTAATGATCAGGATAAATCAGAGTGGCAGTAAACGCGTCAAACATGACACAGTCTAGTCGGCAATAAACGCACAACAATCGCTTATATTTGAGTGGCAAACTTATAACGGGGAGACGTTGATAATATTTTTTCGGTCCAATAAACATCCTTCTAAGAGGTCATAAGTAAGATCAACTGACTTACTCTAGCCTATAATGAAACTCATAGGAACTTGTATTGAGACTGCTTAGATAAGGTATATTTCATAGAACTTGCACGAATGTGGATGAAAAAGTACAAATATCTTCCGAGGGCGTCAGAATTAGGTAATGTTTATTCAAAAACGAAACGAAGGGCGTCAGGCAATTACAGAAACATTCAATTCAAACCCTCTTTGTTATGGAGATCTGTGATCCTTATTTATGCAACAGTGATACGAGAGGAAAATTATAACATAAGCTTGTGTTTTTAAATCTTGCCCCAATCAAAGGATAGAATGATAATATAAGCTAATTACGGAGTTTATGCTCAAACCATCCTAGGTGACTAACGTAAACATCTAAAAATACAGTGTTGGACTGAATGACGAAATCTGATTTATCTTATGTGTTCTTGGGTAAATTTTGCGAGAAGTTAATGTGGAGCTACACAGAGCGAAGCGCTGACTTATTTTATGTACAAGGATAATAGTAAGAGCTTTATGATAGGCAGTTAAGTTCGACAAGGAATTTTTAACAACAGTTAGATACAGTCTTCATTTTATTGTTGAGAAATGTATGGATTTTCCAAAATCACAACTTCCCAAAATGTGATCAAAACAATTCTAGATAACATGGCTTATAAACATATAATGACTAGAATGTTTGGTTTCATTACTTTCAGTACGCACTGCGAACTACTTTACTGTTCAAATTCCCAGTCCTTCCCATAAGACTTAACTGTAGTACTCAGTCATTTAAAACGCTACGTAAAGTAGCGAGGCTCGTGCGATCGATTGCCTTAACAGCTATGTGAGATATATATGTATACACTTTAAAAAGATAAAAATGATTAGAACAATGCTAGGCAGAAGTTGAAATGTTAAGAATACAGGTACACTCTACTGTGGCACATTGTTGTTTCCGGTAGCGCTTCTAGCCAGCGATTTGAGTTATCACAAGAGTCCAAGTCTGGAAGGCGACAATTTACTCGATGGAACAGTTAGAGTCCTCGTAATTCATGACCATGTCGTCGCCTGACCACCACATTGTTTAACTCAATCGTTGAGGATATCAGTATATGATGCTCGGTACGGTAATCGCTTGGCTGGTATGTAGAGTAACCATGGCAGACGAGGTAAACCATTTTTTCGACTAACCGGTCGTTATCTCGAGAGTTTCGAAGTACTCGCTGGAAAACGATCTCATTCCTCAAATTATTATTACGTCTGCCGTGAGTTAGGTGACCAAGACAACGGTGGTAAAACGCAGAAACTTCGTTGATAGCTTCGTCATCGCCGGGCGTTGCTAAGGCACAGAACAAGACACAACGCGCCTTCCTTTATGTGGAAGCCGGACGTCGTTCAGACACCACAGATGTTGCAGGTTGGCAAAGGCAGCAGGCTTCTTTGCTATCTTAGCTGATGTCAAAAAACACGGAACAGTAATACCCAAATATGAGAAATTGTCTAAAATCTCCAACGGGCCGTCCGTAATGAGAAACATAGGGGTGAGAATGTCCAGGTCTTGAAACAGCAGTTTGCAATTTGAAGATGAGAGGCGCATTTCATACAAACCAGCCAGCCCATTCATCTTGTTCAGCATGGTCATCATGCCTTCGACAGAAGAACTAAGCAAAACATTTCAAACCGCACACTTCGTGTGGTCGACACAACACTGGAGAGAAACTCAACACAGGTTCACTGGATTCTTTAGTCGCGGCTTCCAGAATGTCGTACATGATGTAAAATGAAAACGAAAGGAAAGGTCGGGAACTCATGGCGAACTACCCTGAAAGTGATAAATACCTAAGATATTTGTCCATGAACCCTCACACTGATTAAAGAGAGCACATACAATTACCTTAAGTGACACACTCATGGGACACCTGTTAAAGAAGACACTTCTACTAATCGCTATGAACAGCTAAATTGAAGGCAGTCCAAACGGATCCATACAGTCGGCTGTCTATAAGAGTATACAAGCCTCAAAAACAATTTCAGGACAAAAGTATGATCAAGGCACCTTCGATAGAATCAACATCCTGCTCGATCTTTGTGTATCCGGCCTACCTAGGGTTCAATGAGCTGACGTAAGATAAGGCCAGCGAGTAACTTGAATACGATAAAGATTAAACTGATGTCTGGTTGGTGGTGACAAATACTATGAACTTCCCTTCTTGAAGAAAGGAGCAACTGTTGATGAACACCAATCACACAATGTCTTTTCGGTTTCTTAAACCATCCGATAGAGTTTCCTTAGTTCCAATATTAATCTCTTTCGATCATTCTTCGAAATAGAAGGAGCGGGGAGTTGTGGTCCAGAAACCTGGCTAAGAAGCAATAGACTAAGCTGCAAAACCACTTTTGCACCTGACGCAGGGCTGTCTGGAACGCAGGCAGTGACTGTTTGGGTCCCGTCGTCTTCGTCATCCAGTTGAGGTCACTCGAACTGTCCCCCGAAATGATCAGCCTACGTGTCAATTCTGTGCAACTTGATGAGAAGTGATTAATCCTTTTCAAACAGAATTTTGTTTACACGGACTCAACGGACAACACGACCGAGCATTAGAGACAGCATTCTACTGTTACGGGATGAAAAGGCTTCTATCTCTCTCAGCCGTTCAGCCAAGTGTTGCTCATGCTAAGTTATCATTCAACTTGCATTAAAGTTGTCGACAACCAACGATGCTCGTTCGCAAGCTTCATCGGTGCGACAGAAATCCCCTTCTGCTGTAACCGTGCAGCCCCTTCGAAACATCTTTTCGCAGCAGGTTGTCATAGATGCTGATATTTGTTTCCAATGTTCGTAAGGTCTTTTCATGTGACTCAAACTGGAGCATTTGTCTATCAGTGTATCCTGGTAAGCGTTGTTTATATCTCTCGTTTGAATACTAGTTAATTTTCTTGTATTTACGGATGCGTGACTTCTAAACCAAAAACTGAACAAAGCAGACACGCAAAACAGCATAATCCCGGTTCATGTGGTTGCTCCAAAATGGGCGACCATGTGACATATTGGCATCAATTGTAACTGAATGCTTCATGATGGATTTGTACCCGTGGCCGACATGCACAGGATGACCTCCACGCGACGTAATACTTCTCTGTGTTGAAATGCGATAGTCAAATTATAGAGACCATAAGACACACATTGCAGCTGTCCTTCATCACTGTTAATGCTCGGACACGTCTTTAGAGAAACACTCTGACTGACCTGGCTCAGAAGCGGAAACCAAAATAGCGGTTGCCTGCTCTGTGATCGTACGTCCACTTCTTTCTCTCTTCTTAAGACAAACTGACAACGTTGGTTAGGCTTTCATTCAGTAGTCATCTTTTGCACCACAAGATGGTTGCTACCAATCAGCATGACGAATCACATGTGGGGCTGTATACTGTCAAACTGCCCAGCTCCAGACAGCAGCAGTCGCACTGACCGAAAGTTGAACCAACAATCACATGATCAGTGAGCAACTTTGTTGTCAGTAAGCTGACCAGAACTTAGTCGAAGTAACGCCCTACGGGTGAAACACATGAGTGTGATGACTCCGTCTGATCTGGTTTCTTCTTGTATTACGGTATTCTATATGCACGTCTAGCAAACAGAAAAAGCGGAGTCCAAGCCGACTCAGACACCAGTGTGACAGTGTGGAACAGCGTTTGTTTCTCTTTAGACAATACTGCTAGTTTGACAGTGTATACAAATGTGAAATATGCTAATATGTGAATTCTATAATCTGCGAAACAAATACTGAACAACCTCAACTAAATAACGAAAGCAAATCCAGTAAGGCTTGTTTATTTTACCGATGTGACTGAAGGAGTTTTCAAAAAATTCACATCTCAAATAACCTATAACCTCATAGTTGTAGATGCATCCATGTGAAGAGAGTAGCCCATCTGAAATTGAAGGTTAATTTCAACAATCGGGAGCAATTGTGCGTCAAAAGCATGTACCTCTAGATTAAGTGTCATGAGCAGCCACGAGCCGCTAACAACATTCTGAGAAACTGTTCTTTGATCAAGGGTATAAATAGAAGCATAATGCTCAAAAACGTGAACTAAACCCTACAGGTTTTGTAGTTTGTTATAAAAGCTGATGTGGCTTTTTCACAGTGTTTCATAAAATTACTCATGCTCTTGCATTCACTGCCCAATAACATAGCGCTTGTTGTACGTGATTTTCTTCGTTACAAGTACTCGGTAGATCATTTCCTAGTTAGGTTTTTTCAAACGGATTTCTCCGTTACATCGAATGTCACTGATCCTATAGGGAATCCAACCAAACCATTTCCCACGTAATCAGACGCCTAACCCAGGGCATGACCTCTTTTATAAGCTATCAGAATTACGGATGGGACGAACAGTTGAATGAAAAACCCGTTATCCCTCCAGTTCCAGTTGAAGAAAGTCAGATGCACGTGAGAAAACTGTCCTCATTCTTCCTAACACAACTCTATCGTTATTTAACAAAATTAAGTTCTTCGGCACACGCACAGTTGGGTTCTTTGCCAGGTCGCGTGTTAAGGTTTAAATGCAAGACTACTTACGGAACAATAGTGAGTAATGCCTCGTTATGATCAAACCGCATCATCGTAATGAACTGGTGTGCTTGATTGATTTGCAGCCTCCATGAGTGGCTTCGTACAAAGGTGTTTAGCTGACACTGTTAATAGCCACGATATGCAACTAGTTCAACAGAACCTTTTTTTTTCAATTTTAAACCGAAATTTCACACTTTTTTCTGCACTGGCTTCTTTTAAGTATAAGAAAGGTTCTTTTACGTGAAAGCCTTTCGTTTTAAAGCAGTCGAATTTCTCCAGTGCAATTTCCCCTTACAAAAGTGGTTTATGATTGGTCTAGTGGAATCGTCTTTTGCGATGACAATACAAGTAAACTGGTAAACACCATGTTACGCAGACTCGAGTGTTCTAAAGCTAGCAGTCAGAATCACGAACAACGAACCAGCCTCCGGCCTGAAATAAAATAAATACGAGGTTATGCGACTTATAAATTCGTAATACTTGACCAAATCGGTAGACCGAATGAGATACCTCACCAAATTAAAATAACACTGATAGGTTGCTGGTGGTGGTGTAATAAGTTAACTGTCGTAAACGCAAACACCGATAGTGTAACCTCTCAATTCTCAGTAAATGTATATAGCTACCCCGGCCCACGAAAATATTTGAAAATTGACAGTAATAAACAAGAACAAGGCAAAATAACAATTGATCCCAAGTGATCAGAACACTTTCCAGCGATCAGTAAGATAAAATCTACCATTATGGTAAAAGCCATCAAAATAAACATGAAATACAAGGGCGAACACTCCATGGATAATGTTGAGTAATCAACAGGCAAGTATTTAGACGACGAAGAAACAAAACACGAAAAATACATTCATGATGGTAAGAGCGATCTAACACAGTTAAAAAGCCCAACATCATCAATGTGTGGGCGTGATGAAATTCACAGCAAGTGCTGCAAGGTCACCCGCAATGGAAACGGCTGTGTATTTTCACATGACAGTAATATACTACACGTTCTCACAGACCAAATATGCCGGTCTTCTCAACCGACACTAAATTGCATTAATCCGCATTTAACTAACCGATGTAACTCTGAGTGACAGATCCAGTCATACGTGTCCACGATGACTTACTTAATCGGACGCGAGCTAAGAACCTCAATACCAAATTGTTTGCCTAACAAGTAATAGTTTGTTAGTGTCATTTCTAGATTGGGATTTCTTCAGACTGATAATAGTTGGCATATACACATCGGAAGTAATTGTCAAACGGATTGAAAAGTATAATACTAAAGGGTTACAAACCGTCACTGCCGAACAGTAATGTACTGTCGATGAAATTCGATACGAGATGGAATGATAATAAAACTGATAACTGTATGACACTTGAGGAGTGCATATTTGCTCATAACCGGACTGCAATTAGTCCAACTCGAGCCATTTGCCATACCACAGGGAATGTGTTATGCTTTCAGTACAGCTCGTAGTAGCGGCATTCGTGAACTGAGTACTTTGAAATAATTAGTAATTCTGCCTTAAATATGTCGTGAAGTGTTCGCGGAAAGAAATCTCCCAGATTCGATACAAAAAAGGGCTTCGAACTGTGTGCACACAGGAATGGTGTGCTTCAACGTATGAACTATCAAGTCATTAACAATGGTTTAAAGACCGAGGACTTCTACCAGTAACTCATTTACGGTACCTCTGCCTCAAGTAAACGCGGCGTGAAGTTAAAGTCTTGTTTTGGATTCAGCAGAAATACGCGCCACAAACGAGATTTCTACTCTACTGTTTTGGACGCATTTACGTGGACCCATCATAAACCACAGTGCACAAAAAAGACATGTTGCGATATGTTAAGATTTCGTTCACTCTCATCAGTCGCAAACGTAAAACATGCAAGTTATACATGACAGACAACTAGAGATAGACAGGGTATGGACATGTATACAATCACACCACGTATTATATCATCATCATCACGACAACTTTACGGATTGCTTCAACCACTTCTGTGCACACAGCGCCGGTTGGTGAGCTCTGATCAACATGGCTTCGCTAAAGGCCAGTAGCTTCTGGTTCTAATGGCGTAACAATATTTTGAATGACTTAAGTGGATCAACCTGGTGACCTGTAATCACATACACATCATAACATCGCAACATACGTCTTCTTTCTGCGCTGATGCAGTTACTAAAGGGAACCCAGTGTTTCAAATAAACCAGTGATATATAATGGAAATTATTCGGGGAAAGCCCAAAAACCATTGTACTTTACGTGAAATTATAGCTGCCACATCTGACATATATTGTTCATCGTGTAATTCATTACACCTTTACTTATTGATTAACCCAGTAAGTTACAAACGATTCGATTTTATTTTTCAATTACATGCTGATCAGGTTGAGACTAGACATTTACACTTCCCGAAGACGTCTGATAAAATGTGTACAGAAAACTTAGTCGCTGCTCTTCTTTTCAGCGGTCACTGAGGGTACATGCACGCAGGCGTACATTTTTAACTGTTATAACTCTCATGTTTCCTTGTTTACTGACGATGGTCAACCTATGTTTCAAACAATTCCCTTACTCCCTAATCAACCGAATATGACTAATCTCCATTTCTGACGTGCATCCAACGAGAAAATGAAATCATTACCGATTTTTAAACCTAGAATTCCTCAAAACATTCGCTTGATCAGCAGATGTGGTAAGTCCAAGCAAAAAATAACAATGTGATTATCGTACGCATTAGACTTCTAATCAGAGATGTACGTGAAGGCTTAACGGAACGCACTAAATCAGGTGAAACAGAGGCCGACCTACTTCGAATAGTCCCACATTACCCAAAATATGACCAGTCACCTCTTTTTTAGCTGACTTGTGAGTGACTAAAACGTTACCGTGTATAATCAAGCGGAAGGCTTGTTCGTGACCTGTCGCTTGCAACACGAGTCGCAAGCTAAATTTTTTGGCTGTTCACTGAGGCATTTTTCATTCACCCAGTGTTCCATTCAGTTTATTGCGTTGTCGTGTTCATATTTCCACACAGGTTGTCTATCAATCATGCAATTGTTGGGAAGACTCTTCCTTTCCATCATCTGCCTTGTTAGTTTACTATCAACACTCGTGTGGATTGCAGAAAAACAAACCGAAAATTATGACTCGGAAACGGACCCACTGTGGAAGAAAGCCTGGCTGCCAAAGAGTAGTGAAGACATGTTCATCGCTAATAAACTGCAAATGTGAACTGAAAAATCGGTTAGCTCTGACAGACAAAGGAATGCCCGGATGGATTAACGTTCACAAACTTAGACAGTAACGTCGTTCCTGTAGATAGTGTAGAGCGCAATGTAAGCTCCGTCCACAGACATTATTCAGGCTCTGCATGGAGTTTTACCATTTTACTAACTGACAGAATAAGAAAGTGTTTATATTCAAATGTCAATCTTTGAAAATGCAAACAAAGTTTGCGAGCATAAAAAGTCAAACAGTGAACTAAACAATTCTGCAAAAATGCCGTAGGAATATAAACGAAGCGCATTCCAGTCTTCTTGATGGTGATATTCTTTTATTGGCAGGCAAACGAATTAAAAGAAATAAGATAACGCCTAATTCTGTAACTCCAATTATTGCTTGTCCTATTGAAGAGCTCACTAGGCGTTTGAGTTAAGGGTTAGTATAGGGTCATATAATTACACTGATTTCGTGTTTGAACCGAAGATCCAGTGGACTATAAGGATTGTATGGTAATGACGGATATATTTCAAACACGAAAATCAACAATGATTTCACAAACATCGAATGCGCCGTTATCACCATACATATCCTGTCGAATGGTGGTGATAGGCAGCGTGCAAGGGGCGGATTGGAAAACTTCGTGCATCAAACATTCCGTTTATTGAATTTGCTAGATCTGATGACGTGAGAAATCTGTGCTCAGTTATCGGTGACCAAACAGCACAAGACAACGTTAATTGAAGATAACTTTGTGTTTGGCAAGTTTCGGCTGATTAATCTCAACCTCAAGATGACCAACAGTGTGGGGAGGAAACGTTAAAGGATATTTACCAGTGCTGATGTTTACCAAGGTTCGGTTGGGATATTTCTTTAGCGGAGGGAAATGAATCGTTTACCAGCTACCTAGTAAAAATGGATTTAACTGTTGTATGCACATATTCCGAGTGCTGGGTTAATTTCCTGAAAGCGGCCCCTTTAATCGTCATACTTTCCAATATCACGAGTACACAACTGAAGGCAAACCACTGCGATCGAAATGAATGTCTGTGATTGGGCGAGCAACATCAGCGTAAATTGTAACACTACCGGTGACTGTTTGTAAACGCATCTGTTGACGACCTGCAGATGAGTCGTGGAAAATCACGTGTCACAAGGTTCACGAATTTCTAACATTCTTAATATATTCCTATATAATATATATATATGTATACTAATATTCTTAACATGCAAAAATGTATAGGGATGAGAAAAAGTATTCGCTGAATCTTCAAACGTTAGAGATACATAACAGCTTGTGAAACAACTGCTCTTCAAGTGAATTCAAGACATCACGCTTACATAGGGCTTCAGTTTGAAAAGTATGACAGGCAAGGAGTAGGAAACTATGACGGCTCACGCTGGCACACCGTAGCCACAATAAAATAACAGAACTCGCCACTACAGGGTCAATAAATTGGTTATCCAACTGGTGTTCGAAACAAAGAAGGATCGAGTGACTTTTTTAAGGAGTTTGGTAACAGTTAAGTTGTCATGTCTACTAGCTCTGCAAGCAAACATTCATGTATGCCTGCCAAAGCAGACCCAATAGGAACTCGGAGTCACCACCTCCTATCGTCTCACTTGTTGCATCCAGTGGATTGCTAAACCTAACGACTAGTTACGACCTACTCAAAGGTGTAACGTGCTTCTTGACCGGCTCACCTTCAGATACTTCACTTCCATCCTCGCCCTAGATTAAGCAATGCCATAGGCATGCCGTTTTCTTCCAAACCAGATTTTTATGGCTCGTTGTCGGTTGGGATCAAAGTCCAGCTGATCTACAGGAAAATAGTCCGCATATGACGGACGAACACTATACGCCTCTCTCTTATCGACTACACGTTTACAGCACATCGAGATATTTTATCAGGATAGTGGAATTTTGAGCCACGGCTATATCCGCTATAGAATTCGGTCATTTCTTTCCAAATAACCTAGGCGTTTTGTAAACTCGTTTTCTTTTTTTTCACAATGTTATGAGTCATATATGAACGCACTGTCTAGTTGTTTGTAACTAAAAGAAATATTCAGAGATTACAACAGTCAAGTACTGTTTTCTCCTAATCGTGGTCATACTGATTGCCAACAAGTTTAGTGAGACTGTGTGAAAAAGATTACTCACAAACTTACAGCCCATCACTGTGATTTGACAGATGCGATTATAACGAACAAAAACCTGTTGATTTATGCACCCCCGATGACTCCATGCAGGAAATCAACGTGGCTCTACAGCAAAAAGTATTGAGACCGCATAAAGCTTTAGCTCCCGAGCGTCCATTCTCCAGCTCTCTTCGAAAACGATGACAGGAGGTTGCTGTCCAAAATACCCACACTTCTCCGTTCAATATGGAAGCTTAAAAACGTGCTTAATGACTGAAGCATATCAACAATCAGTCTAACCTTGAAGAGGTGTCAGAACACGAGATGAGAACCACAGAAGTATTAGTCATGGCACAATCACATTTAATATATTCACCAATCTCATTATATGGTGGATTCTGAGAGACAGACAAATACAATAACAGCGAGGCTTCCGACTTGTGTACGGATGTACGAAATATATCGATATCCTATGACAGACAGTGTAGCACCGACACTTTGAGTTCCAGTCGACGATCATGGTGTTTTTGAGTATAAGGCCTGATACGCTCACTGGGATACCTCCATCGCAGAGGAATCTCAGCGAAGTATGTCAACCTGACGTAAGTGTATACTCACCAAATGCTCAGCAAGCATTTACGGGAAACTCTCTCAAGCGTCCTCTAGGTGGCATTGAACAAGGCTGTCCGGTATTCCCCTTATTCTCCTTTAGTTACAAGATAGATGATATTCTCGAAGTGGCATTGTGGGTTCCTAGGATATCGATGTAGAGATTTAGGCTAGCAGAAAGCTAACTGATATTGAATGTAACAACGACGTTGCATTGCTGATGCATTCCGCAGAAAATATGCAAGCCATTTTAAACGAGTTGAAAGATGAAGTTTGTGTAATATACGCGATCGAAGTAGTAAGTATTGTCACGAGATTAGGTTGGTTTTGATCAAATCGCTGTTGCTGTAAGTAGGTTGTGTGAGACTTTGCATGGCCCAACAACGAAGACGATTATGTTGAGGATGAGTTAGGTCGCTTCACTTGCTCAAGCATCCCATCGAATTGCACTATCGTTGAAAAGGAGCTACACACACACAGCTGAAGCATGGAGTGAAATCGTGTGGAAGATGTATGTACTCTCGGTATATGACTACTGCTGGCTTCGCTAGTTGGTCTGTACCACATGAACTCATCATCATCATCATGGCAGCCATGAGCGTGACCAAAAGGTACTATGCCCCGGGCCACTGCTCACCTCAACAGTGACGTGGAATATCCCAGAAGAAAACGTTATTAAGAAGGCTGAACACTATTAGAAGAATAGATGGAAGAACCAGAAATTGTACGGATACAGGTACGCCGTTGACTGCGACAAACCGCCATCTCGGATGGCGTCTCTAACCAGCGGTTTGAGTGATCACGAGAACGCCATCCAGGCAGGCGACACCTACCCACTTTGCACAATGGAGCAGTCAAGGTCTTCATATTTCGTGACCACGTTGTCGCTTGATCCCCATGTGGTTTCACCCAACTGTTGGTGGTCTCGGTATATAACGCTCGTTATGGTAAACGCTCAGCTGACATACGAAGTACGTGATCCAACCATCGTAAGCTATGCACCGGGAGTATTTGACCAATTGATCGCGCATCCCGAGCGTTCCGGAATAAGCGCCGGCGAACTGCCACATTGTTCACGCAACTAGTCCACTTAATACGGGCTAATTGGCGGAGACAGCGATGGTCAAACACCGCAAGCTTGTTGACATCTTCCTTGCGAACAGGCCACCTTTCCTAACTATAGAGCAAAACAGAACGTACACAAGCATATACCCTTCCTTTCAGTGACAACCAAACATCTTTCCGACGCCAGAGATGACGCAGTTTAGGAAAGGCAACGCGTGCATTTGCTATCTTAGAAGCAATATTACAGGCTGACGAGATAGTGCCAACCAAGTGCGTGAAACTGCACATAGTCCCAAGCGGATTACATGCAATGAAGTAGCGGTGGAAACGCCCAAACCTCCAAGCAGCAATTTGCACTTTGAAGGTGCGACGT
>LUCH01004444.1:0-13865 GCA_013368495.1 Paragonimus heterotremus | reverse complement strand
AGGGTTTTGAGAGTTAAATGTTTTTTGACCATATTGGATAATACGCCGGCGGTCACGGCCAATCGTTGGGCGATCGGAGTGCTCTTTGTTTGAGGGTACCTTTGCTAACCCCCTTATTCCTGATGCGGAAGACAACAGTGCAGCAACCATGAAAATAGTTCTGCTGTATGTCCATAGGATCGTGCCTCACTACCTAGGCACTCCTACGCGGTCAGTAGTGCGAAATACAATCCCATGAGTGTAATTGCTTTTCGTCTGACTGCTCCCCTTTGGCCTATCTGACAAGGTTGCACCTGGAAGGACCGGAGTCAGTCAGTGTAGCCCGCCAGATCAAAACAGTACACAAGCCCGACCACCTCGTCAAGGTAGCAGCATAGATCGGGACCACATGAACTAAGCATGTGAAAATGGAGACAGTTCACCAGTATCAATCTGGGGACTGCACAAGCTTGTGAATAACCCAGATTACGGAAACGTACAGTCTGCGTAGGCAGAATCAAGTAGACCGTACGCCGATGGAGTGTCTGCCACATCGCGCATTGCCCGAAGAGGCTGATGATAATAATCTAAAACGTGGTCGGAAGATGATGTGATCATGAGCTACAAAGGCATTCCCGCTGAGCAAGGACAGAAAGTGTCACCTGTCAAAATGATAAATTGGCGATGATTCACGCCATCGACTGGAGATGTTCTCGGACATGGCACTGTGTCGCAGTCAGTGATGATCTCGTAACCATGGGGTTATTGACTCTTTCCATTCATTGAGTCTCTCCTTCGCACATTTGTACTTATTTATTAATCTGCCACTTCATGGGTCATTGCCAGAGGCAACGGCAGTTCGAGGTACGCTTTTCCATAAGTATAGCTTTAAGACAAGAATGACGGAGACTTCGGGCACACGAACACGGGATGTTCGTTCTGAAAGTCGGTGTAATTTATAATGTGTTAAAGTTAGGGCAACCCAAAAATCATTCAGACCATAAATAGCATTCACGTTTAATTCCACCAAGGGATATCTCGCTTTACATATTGACCGAAGGCAAACTAGAGGTTCACATACACCGAAACGAACCAGAACTCACTTCTGTTCTGATATAACTCGGACTCCGGTCCTGCTTCATACAAGGTGTGGATGTTAACCATTGGCCTGACCTAGTCGGTACAGTCAAACAATCAATCACAACTTTCCATAAATCGAGTACAGATTTGACTAACCAATCTGTGGAGCGGTAGTGTACACACCGTTGGCCAACCGCATTTTACAGCTGCATAAGTGAAAAGAGCAATGCGAACACACTGGTGCAGTGATACCCTCACACATCTGCTTGAGCTACGTCCCACCAAAGAAAAGAACAGACAGGCCTAAGGTTGCCCTATTCCCATGCTTGTTTAATTTTGTCATATGGCCAACTACACCCACAGAATGCCGCGAAAATCTCCCAATGGATGGAGGCTGCACTCTTCAATCAGCATACACTATGTTACACTAGATTTCGCGTTTTGTTACATGCTCTGAGGGATGATTTGCATCCGCAAGGTGCACCACGGAGATCGTCGTGACTAGCTAGATTTGAAGTTAACTAACGGAACAATGTAAGGTGTAGAGCGATTCCTGTGTTTACTGGCTAAACCTCAGGAATAGTTGCCACAATGTTAGTCACTGTATATCCCACCCCCGAGATTTCCCAACCGTGGTGAAGTAATAGAGCAGACAGTAATTGGGCGGGTTATGGTAAATTTCGTCATTGTTTCATCGAGTGTTCATTGGAGAGAGGACTAGCAAAGAAACAAGTCGCAAATACCACAGGAAGGTTATCCATTACATGTCGTTCCACTTGAATTGGAAACTCAACGGACTATTTACCAAACTTAAAAATAAGGTTTACTGAAAATCTCTACCTAAGTAATAATTCATGACTATATAACAAAGACTCAGCATTCACCATCTAGTTATTCGTGTATGCGAGGGTGATACACATCGTACTAACTTCAACAGACCATTACTAGAACTAGGCGCGGTTTCACTTCAGTAGGTACGGTGGACAAGATTTGTTGCATTGTAAATGGGTGAAGACCAACATCTGCGTTGAATGAACGTATCTAGCATAAGACTGCTATTCTTCCTTCAAAAGAGAGGTGCAAGCAGATGGGTTTCGACAGTAAAAACTACACAGAACTATCGCTTAAACTGGTGATCACTAATGCTAAATTCTATCATTTGAGAATAAAAAACTCGTATTCGTGATTGCTTAGTTTCACATGCTGGGTTACAAGGACGACACACGTACGGTCACTCTGATGCTCAAAATCCGCATCCCTTTCCATTGACACATCAAACAGAAAGCAGTCACAGTATGCAACGTAGCAATGGACACATTATGACGTTTTTGTGGAACTTCCACATGGACAGGAATCTTACTATACAATATCGGAAACGTAAGCTCATTATGTGAGCAGTAAGGATTCGATAACACACCACTTGTATCAAACGAGTCATGAGCAACTCCTGAGTATGGACAGTCCCGAGAAGCTGACTGAACAACAAAGCAATTCGACGGTGCAATACAAAGACTTGTTACAACAGTTACTTGATGATTTCTTTTACGAGGCATCGTTGCCTGCAGCCTCACTGAATTCTACTCGAACGGTAACTGGTTTGAGTACTCATTTATTAATACACTCATCGAAAACAGCAGTGCATCAGTGGTTCACGCTTGTTTAACTGCCAGAAATATACGGAAAAATGCAGGCTAGCGCTATCAAAGAGGTCTTACTAACAACAACCAGGTCAACAGTCAAACACTGAACATCAAGGAGCATACTCCTTGCAAACATACAACTCAGTCATAAGTATAAGTAAGGCTTCATCAGCCAGACAGCTTCCCTATGGTTTTCACTGCTTCGTGTCGTTAAGCACACTTACTTATAGTGCAAAAAGACAGTGTCGTAGCTCGAGCGATCGTTCACCGAAAAAGACGAAAATTCCAGAAAAACCATAGAAAAAAATACGGACGTGACGCAGAAATAGTGTTAAAAGGTTTTGCGTCATCGGCTGTGGCGCTTTGTAATGTGTGACGTTTCCCATCGATGAGGTGAAGCATCACAGTCACCAAGACGGAACACTAAAAATGTCAGGTTTACTCAACTGAACAGCCGGGACATCGTACACCGTTACCATGTTGTCTTCAACCATTGGGGTCGGGTGCGGGAGATACTCCGTACGTACATGAAGTAGGTGATCTAACCAACGCAGATTGCACTTTTATTTTACCGGTCAACTGCACATCTGAAGTCGTTAAAAATGAGTGCTTGCAAACAACAGTGTTGGTTACGTGATCATTTAAGTTGACGCGAGAAAGGGTTTTGGGTCAACGTAACGAGCAGGTCAGAGTTTAGAACCACAGAGAAAAATGAAGCGAGCACAGCCTGAAAAAACGTTTCAACAACAGTAGAAACTGACAAGATGGTATTACCAAAGTAAATAAAACTCCCCAGCGTCAACTGCACTGACTGTAACAAACAGAATGGGAGGACCACAGTTTTGTAGCAGTAGATACTCAGTGAACAAGTTGCTTATTCATCTTGAGGGATGTGATAAGGGAGACCCAGATGCTCATATTGACCAGCGAAACATACCAACAAAATACACGGAAATGACAAGCACTAAACAAAACGTTCTGTATATGAATAGTTGCTCAAATAAGAAAAAATTGCGTTGATTCTGCCGGAAGACGCCATCAATTCCGTGGAATCGCAGACCGCCCAAGGAGCTCACAGTCAACTGTACTCACAAAAGTCTTTCCACCACAACGGCTAAATAAAGCATGCTAAGTTGTTGTAATCAACAAGATCTAAAACGATGCAACCTAAATGCAGGAAGACAACCTCACACACACACACACGCATGATAACGTCCTTTGGGTAGACAGCTGTGGAAACCGATCTTGACAATTGAAGAGCAGTAGGCGCACATTTTGTACCAAAACGCAGCGATAGGCAGGATTAGTACTTCCTGAAAGTCACCTCGAGAAACTATTAACACCCACGTTACAGCGAAACTGTGAGCACGATATAAAAGCGCCCAGATGTACTGCAACCAAAACAGTTTGGCAAAAATTAACGCTCAACAAAACCCTCCCGCTATTAACTGAATGCGGCAGAGAGTGATACGGAACCGCCTTCTCACGTCACGCTCTAGCCAGGCGCCGACACCACTGTGGCACCGCAACTTCACTACGCAAGCACGGCAGAGGCAGACTAAACCGCTAAGCAATCACTAGTCATGGAAAACCAAGAGCTCCTCGGTAATGCAGCAACGCGTTGACTTCAGCTCAGTCACAGATTACTTTAAACGCCAACATTCAAGCCTACAGTCAGTCATCCGCAAAAAGGTGTGGTAGCTCACAGACGGGTTCTGAATAGTGTATTTTGAAAAAAGGGATTGAGTAACCCCAGAATACGTTAGCGGTAAAACCCTAATATAAAAACGTGTAACATAGAACAGCAGCGTTCACCCAGGGAAAATTTCACTTGTTCTGCCAAGAATTTTCACAACAGCTCCTCAATACGAATGATAATAAAAGTAAGTTCTGACTAGAATTAACCACCTTGAGTTGACCATACAATGGTCAAGAATCACCTTAACAGAACCGAGCATAAAAGTGTCACTTCTAATGAAAGTTATGCAACGTATGTCAGAAGGATTGCAGGACTATATATCAAAATACACTCAAAATGTTGACTAGTATACTGCCAACAGGAAGACATTTCTTGAAGATAAGATGACAAAACCCTGAACAACAAACTTCTGCATGGTGGTCACCCTTAACTGCACCAATGTGCTCGGTCTTCCGTAATAAACTCGCTACTTAAAAAAAGACCAAAGACCCATGGAGACAGACCTTGGCGAGGAGGGGTTTGGGCATCCTCTTCTAACGATCCGTGGTCGAATAGAAACTGTTAAAAAATCCCGCCCCAACTTAGGTGCGGTGAAACCAAACGAGGTCATGTTCGAATTTGATCAGACTGTAACAGCGGCAAATTGCAGTTCGATATCTAATGAATACCAGTCGTTCTTAGGTTTTCATTCTTAGTACGCCTGTCCAACTAAACAGCCTGGGTGTCAAACTGTACCCAAATGACAGGAAATCAACGCGGATGCAACATCTGCTAACCACAGCTTTAAAAACACTCACAGAGAAAATCGTCTACAAACAGAAGTTTAAGAACCGTCACCGCCGGACAAATGTGAGATGTAGAACGCTTATTTGTGCGTTTGCAGCGTAATTATTACAATATCGCCCCCCCTCCAAACAAGGCTTTGGAAAACCTAACCAGCTGCCGCGTCGTCGTTTCGGACGCTCAACCTCTTGGCCGGCTAACACGCCTTTCTGACGGCTAACCGCAACTTCGTGGTTGTTGACAGCTGGCCATTTCGCGTAGCACTATCAACAGATACCGTTTGCGAATTCCAAATCGTGCTGCAACTAACCGACAAGCTTGAAAGCCGATCAGTAAGTTTCGCTGAATAAACTAGTGTTAGGAATTGAAGTTGCTTAGGAAATCACCAGATCGATGCGTTGACTTGACTCATCAAGACGGCAAGATACACATTGCGAGATGCAAGCACTTCGTTTATTCTCATCAGTCGACTACCTAAAATATTCGGTTATATTGGTTAAACGTGTGGCGACAAAACAATGAAATGAGCGAACATCATATGGGTTCAATCGGGGTTCACTGCCACGGTAACGAAATTGATTGCGTCAACACCTTTTGCCAACAAAGGGCCGATGCGTGACGCTTGGTCAACATTGGCCAACGACTTAGGGTTGAGACTGCGCAGTAGGACTATGAACGAAGTGACTGGGTCAACAACGACACGCTGCGATTAGGTGGTTCGCAATCGAAAAAGCCGGATTTCTGTTCGGGTATTGGTATGCTGACCCGCGTTTAGTCAATGGTTGCATCAGCCACGAAGGATCTGTTCCGCCTTACGCTGTCGTAAGTTTCGGTTGGTTCTGTCAATGTATGAGTCGCCACAATAGCAAGTAAATTGTCTTGAGAGACAGAGTTCTCCGAGGAAGAACGATCGGCGTAGTGGAGACTCATCCTTTGGATGGGAAGCAACAAGCGCAATTCCGCTGCGGGATATGTGTGATCAATGATGGATTTCAACTTTCGACTTACATCGGTAATACTGTGGTCTCCTGTGTAAGGATGGATGAGAAGACACCCGCTTCTTCGATGCTGATTGTGGTAGGGAGGTAGCCACTCGTTCTATGCAACGAGTTTCAATAAATTTGACCGGATATCCAAACTGCAGTATCGAGGAGCACTCACTGGGGAAAACTTGATGAGATAATCTGTCTTCACAAGTTTTAAGCAACGCAAGTAGATAATGCGAAATTTGACTCAAATTTCATTGCCGTTAGACTACTCATATTTCGTCATACTGGCGCCATGCGCATCAAAACTTATGTAAAGAACCGCCATTCGTTAATCAATAACGTACAATACTATTGAATATCGTACAATTCACGTTTTACTGTCACCTATATTTTCCACCATCTTATATTACGTACGTCTCTTTCTGATGATGGAGAGCATCACGTTCAGCCGTACTGGAGTTCAACAGTTAGTCAACAACGAGAAGTTTCGTCCGATACGAGTGCAAAATATCCGTATAAGGCGGTATGTACTGCTAAGTGCCGGAAGTGGTCACTTCAAGTGTAATGGCACCAAGGAAAGATCACCATGAGTGTCCCTTTTCTTTGCATGAGCAACAGACTTAACAACTAAAGCACTGCGGTACTCTCTGCTCACCACGTATCCATCACCAACAGACAGTGAAAACAGAATACCTTGACTCTATACCTCTCATCTATTCCTTCCATAGCCATACCAAAAGGCTCTTTAAAAAATTCAAGACAGAAACTTGCTGGGGTCATCTGGAACCAATCAAAAGAACCATCTACTGCCCGTCCCATTGACCAATGCTACCGGTGGCATCACAACATCACTGTTTCCACTGAAGTCTCGTTCATAACAGATGAATTAACTATATTTCACCAAAGTGAGAAGGTCCAATTACCATCCCAATATTAGGAACTCGTAGAAGACACAACAGCCACAAGCTGCAACGCAGAGTGTAGATCGAGCACTGGCGAAAGCCCAGACCGTGATTGCTCACCCGCAACCACATATGGAGAGTTTCGAAGCAACTGACAGATCAAACCAGGTGAAACCTCGACATCGTTCAATCCTTTCCCTCAATTCCATGTATTCCCTAAGCTCTTTTTAATTAAAAAAACGGCAGGAGACTTTTAAACGCATATATTCGAACTGCCTAACCAATAAGTTATCGGAATCAAGCAGCTGATCCAAAACACCCCACTTCTACGGGGACCTACTTCAGGTGACATTGGTGACGGCGGATTGGGCACTCAGTTCACCGCGTCCATCGTGCCAAACGGAGAGTGGAAGTCTCCCAACCTTCCAAGACCGCCGTCGCCAGGAAATTCAAGTTCATTAATATATGTGATGCCTCGTAGCTTCGACTGACAACCAATGACCACGACAGTCATACTGGTTATCTGCCGTGGGCACTCTTGCAACACGCATAACGACGACGCCCTCTAGTAAGGTTAGAAAACCCCTTACGACCGCAGTCTTTTCACATCCTCATTATGGGCTCTTTCAATGTAAATAAGGATAGACTGGCCATAAGTATCACACTCAGACTGGGAAAGCGGACTCCCCGCTCCTTCATCGGTGTTAATACGACGAAAAGTGCCGACAAAGACATGTCAATACTTCCGGCGCGGAGTCATTCAGGTCGAAATTCCTTCCCGTGTGTCACTAGTAAATTATCTACTGAACACGATCACCACCAGATCACCAATCGGATACACTGATAGCCCCTGACATTATATGCAACTGGTTGCAATCAGCAAAACAGACTACGGTTGAAAACCCCAAATGATCTGAATGAAACGGCATGAGAAGTTATGTTGGTTCACTCCGCGAATGATCCTATGAACCAAGAGTACCACGTACTTCGAAAGGCAACCCAAAAGGTGGACGAAATACTCATATTGTGTAAGCTTCGCACCGCCCCTATTCAGCATAATACACGTCCCCTTAACAACCGTTTTCGCCTATTCGCACAACAAAAACAAACAACAATTAAGAAGACCGGAACCATTTCCCCACTGGTCAAAACAGATATGAGGTGAATATATGAACACAAAACCCATATGAGAAAAGACCATGATCGCACGAACAGAAATTCACTACCTTAGCATATGAACAGATGAGAAAATGAACTCCAACTCATCTCCTACCACCAACGACACGTAATTCTTCTGCTACCCTAGTTACTCAGGAGATACTGATCGGTGGTCTACAATGACACTTTGCTCTACTTTCGAGAAACATTCGCGGAATTCGGTACTCGTCTCCGAAAATTGTCCGTATAGCACAACGCGTTCAGACAAGACCCACTCCAAGCTGCTTAGACCAGCTACCAATCTCGAACCAGCCCCCCTCTCTCTCAGACGCTGTTCAAACGGGCACCACGGTACAGAATGGGATGTCACGTCTACCTCCGAAATAAGCGACTGAATTCTGTCGACAGCAACCGGTCGGAACCTTGACAACACCCATCATTAAACGCTGCGTGAGAAATTATCTCTTCCAGACACCTTCCCATCAACAAACCAAAGTCCCACCGCGCCGGCCGCAAACATGGGAATGGTGCGAGATCGAAGGTCGCAGCAGTGACCGACAGCTCGCGCTAACAACATTGACCTGCCTACAGTTCATTAACGGTTGCAGCGACTGCCATGCAACTACTTTGGGAACGAACCTACCACAATGCAAACGTTGAACGCAAGACCAGTGAGACAGGCCTAAGTCAATTGCTGGCCAACCCATCGAGACTACATCTACTACACAAAGAAACCGAATTTCACTATCTAGTTTAACGGAGTACCAAATCAAGCTAATTGTTGCAATATATTTCGCCAGCACCAGACGAGAACATGAGTACCTCTGGCCATCATGGTAAATCTGAACGTATTAACCAAGATGCGTTGTAGATTATGATCACATCACGGAACGCAAGTGTTACACTCTCAGAAACGCAGCACGTAAGCAATATTCAAGGCACGAACCACAGGGAAACCAAACCAAGGGACACTTCCGAAAGATTTATTCAAAAGTTAGTCTTCATTGTCAGTATCTTCTGTTTCAAAATTGTAGAACCGTAGTTCGTAGGAGTCCTTTGCTTTCGCAACAACACGGAGGTAGTCACGCAGCCCATAGTGCTTTAGATACTTTTTCGTAAGGTACTTTAAATACCTAATCAGAGTCAGACAATGATAGGGGGCGAATTACCTCTTAGAGAAGGGTATGTTTGCAGTCACCATGACAGAGTTGTTATCGCTGTCAACGTGTACGTCTTTTCCAAAGTTGTTCAACTTGTTGTTCACTTTGATCCGTTCCTTTAGATACTTCTCCTACAACAGTCATCAAATAAGAAGAAAGGATTAGGGAAGGGGTCCCTAATCTAAGGACACAGGATTCACACTGCATCAAATCGTCGACTTACTAAAGTATCGATACTGAATAAATCTTCATCGATAACGTTCGGAGCGCAACCGATACTGAACCGGAGCACTTGTTTCTTACGTCCTGATGTTTTTTGTGGCTTCTTCTTCTGAGTCTAAACGATATAATAACAACTCAATTAAAAGAACCAAACCACAGATGACACCATGCCGGAGGAATGAGTAACGAAACCAACCCGCGCAGTCTCGTGGCAATTCAAACAAAGCCAGCGTAAATAAATTGACGCCAATTTGCGATTTACACTTTTTGTAATCGGTAACCATTAGTCGACCATTATGATAATCAATCCAGTTTGATGACACTCGATGCTTTAGCCGTGGTTATTTCACTTTAGTATACCGAGGCGCGACGTTTAAATAACCAAATTTGCCCTGTCTTCGTTAGAAATTTACTGAACTTTTGACAACACCACAACAAGAGGGTAGTGCCGGTCATTTATGGTCGGGCAAACAGACACTGTAATAAGTTGCGACAGCTGGTTTATTGACCTCCGCGTATCGGACCGCTTCAGACTTGAGCACATTAATCCACATTTCCTGTAAAATATTCGTCTGTTTATTCGGAACTCGTGTGAAGGTTAAAATAATCAGTCGTAATACTACTTTCCAGCAGTTAAGGGAAAAAATAACGGAATGCGAGCAGCGTACCTCGTGTGCATACAGTTTCTGCCATAGTGAGATAACCCTCGACGTCCCCAAAATTATAATCCCCGTGCGACGTGAGAGTTGCCTTACTAGTCCTGTCGCGCCGGTTCACATTACCTCATGAATGTGAATTTACGACAAATGTAATGACCAGCGATCGTGTGGCTTCTCTAAGGACCGCGGCTGTTGCCGCGTTTTCCCGTTTGATTGTTCCGTGCGCGTGATTCTGTGTACGTCTGCAATGGAGGGTCTGATATAAACTCAATGCCACCTTCTTCAGTCCTGCAACTAATTGCACGCAACGAATACTTGCTCTTTCCCTAACGACTCATCTACTGCTTCATTCTTCAGGGTCGTTTAATCCGAACCCTTTAGAGCATTTTGTTTAACTCACTCCAAGGTTCCGCGCACTCTTCGCTTGGCGCACTTGCGAATGCCGCCGAGTGGGTTGTAGCCCGCTTCGCATTTCTATCTTTCTCATTTTGGTTGCTGCCGTTGGTCTCGGATTAGGTCAGAACTAACTGCTTATCATATCTGCAAACATTACCGGAGGTATGCGATTTTTTTCCAAACCCCACTGAGTTCATAAGTTCGATGCTTGTTGAGACTAAGTTTCGATTGCTCCTAAGGAGAGACGTACTAAATTGTTAGTAGACGAGGGTCTAGCGCATACCCCATTGCCCTCTTAACAAGCCACTGCAATCAAAACCTGTGTGTTGGCATGAGTACTGCAGCTTCACTTCTGGCTGCATAGTGAACTCGCGCAATTTCCACTACTGCAGGCTACATTCATCAGGATAATAATGCTTTAGCTATTACCGTTGGGAACGCCGCTCAAGTAGTCTGACACTTGTTTGACTTCTGAAGGTTAGTTGGAAGTTCCGTCGACAGTCGTCCTCTCTGGAAGCGGTCGTGCAGGACGTTCTCTCACGTCCATCTCTCTGGCGTCTTCAATGGTTGTGTTGAAGCCAGCTGGTGAATGGGGATTAAATCGATAAATAAAGATTGCTTGCAGGTTCACGGTCATCTCACCACGACTTCCGATCCGCGTCAATCTAAGGCTGGGGAAACCTTTGGCGTACGAACCTAAGAACTAGTAACACGACACTGCGTTTTCACAGTCTAACATCTGGATCACATACACCCACGAAGTCGTGTACTTTCTTGCGGGCAAAAACCAGTGAAGTAGACAATTCTGGGTGTGATGTCATACCAGTACTAACCATAATAACAGAAGCATAGTGGTTACACCCGTACTTCAGCAACAGTGCTATTGAAAACCATCCCATCGTGACCTACGGTTGACAACAGATAAGTAACGCTACACATAATTTTATTCATGCAGAAATGTTTGTCCCGGACATTTACCTTATCATGACATTCAACCTTCTAACCGTTCCTCACATAATGACATACACTTGATGGCCGATCTGCATTTAGATAGGCATTCCGGCTGGTCTTGTTTGGGATGTGACACTAAACAGTGGCTTCCTCCGTTGATATTGTTAAGGCCTGTTGCATTATTTTGATATTGCTGTGCCTTGTTTGATCAGTGTTGAAGGGTGGCCTTATCTTTCTTCATTCTTGTAAGAATAAACAATACCAACCATTTTTATTCTTACATCAACTACCATAACCGTTTCTTTTACTCCTATTCAGTCCGACCACTGTACATTTCTAAATGTCAAAATAAGACATTCTTCTTCCATGTTCTTTCTTGAGTAGCTTATAATTCTTACCATTTCTCGATGCGTGAACAGTCATTTTGCTCCAACCCGACCAATTACCATTTGTTTCAGTGAACTCAATTCCGTTTTATCGTCCCCCTTTACTGAGCGGTGCCTAGTTGTCAGAGTTGTTGCACCGACACATTCCTTGTCTAAGTTGTGCGGATGTTTCACATTCCAGGTATGATATTTAACTTTCATGTACATTGATTTAATTAGTACAGTATTAAATCCAGTTTTCACGAGCGTCTTCTCATTAACCGTTTCGAAGATAGATTATCTTCTCTGCTGTTGGATACTGAGAAAGGCATTTTTGGGTTAACCGATTACGCGTAACTTGTTGTGAACCTTGAATCGGTAGCGAACGATTCAATATCCCCCTAGTTATTGCTTATGAATAATGTGCATCCTTAATAATACCGGTAGTTACACCTCGGGTAATTTGCTGCTGGGGGACTGTTAGTCAATGTATCACTGATTTCATATTAGGCACATATAAACACTAATGATCGGGCCGACCGAATTTCTTTTCGGATAGCAAAAACAATGTCTGTTATTTCCGATGGATCACCCTACGATCAATGCTTCTGGGAGGTGTCGAAGCCCCATATTACACTGACCATCCAAAACAGTTTTTCCAGTATGATGCGCAATTCCGGTGAGATCAAACTAGTTGATTTCGCTCTTCACTTCGAAAGAGATTGATTGATAAGTCTCTCTGAATTGGAAAGCCGCCGTGAAGTGAGAGTAGCGTGCAACTTGAAGTTAGCCGGATTACCGAATACTCAACAGTATTCTGGTAACTGGAAATTGGGAAATCACTTGTTTTTTGATGTGTTTTCTAGTTGTTTATTTGTTTTTTTTTTTTTCTTTTTTTGGGAAATCACTTGTTTTTTGATGTGTTTTCACTTTACGCATATTTTTTATTCTGTACTAGGTGACAGTTGAGCTGCTTCAATGATTTGCACGCACTACACTCAATTGTTAATTCTCTTGCCGCACCCCTTTGAGAATGCACTATTTCATGTTCTTCCTATGCCGTTTCATTCGGCATACCGAACTGTGCTACTTACCATTGACTTGACAAACTGCCATTTCCGTATTCCTCAACGAAGTTAACTTAACTAAGACTGACGCAAAGTCTCTACCGCCAATGTTGACCAAATTCTGCTCAGTTCGCTAAGGTCTGTTGAATTATTCTTTCAGACTGCTAAGCTTAGCTTGATTGTTGCTAGAAGGTTCATTATCATCCATACCTGAACCGCGTTGATCATCCTCATTTTTACTTTGACTGCTGCTACCGTTTGTCTTACGGTCTCTCAGTCTGGGCCCTGTAAAACTAAATGTCAAAATTTTACATATTCCTTCCATCGTTTTTTCTTGAACGATTTATAATTCTCATCATTTTTCAGTCTTCAAACAGTTGTTTTATTCCGACTCAACCGATGACCATTTGGTCAAATGAGCTGGATTCGTATTTGTAGTCCCCCATTACTGAGCGGTGTCCAGTTGTTCACTTTTCTGTGCGAGTACACTCTTTGCTCACATCCGGGGTGAGACTTAATTTTCTTGTATAGTTTTTTGATTCGTATTGTATATTGATCAGGTCTTACGCATGCCTTTTTAATGACCGATTCGAAAGTCAATTTTCTTCTGCCTGTCGATAAAGAGAAATGCACCCATTGGAACACTCGAGTACGCGTGGTTCGGTAGGAGAATCGTTACTTAGTGAACTATTCATTGTTGTGGATACTAAAACTACTACTACTATATCGTTTATTTTGAAGAGCAATATACACAGCTTCGTTCGAGTGAAGAACAAAAGGTGACCCCAAAATTAAGCAACAGATATGTAAAAGGT
>LUCH01004443.1:50587-60793 GCA_013368495.1 Paragonimus heterotremus | reverse complement strand
CACACTGATGATACAAAGCACCAGTTATATGATCACTTCTTCGCCACAATCCGGTCGGCATCGGTGAGTGACCGACTGTTTGTTCTGGGTGACTTGGACGCTCGAGTCTGGCGCGACTCGATAGCTTAGCCGGGAATCCTCGAACCCTACAACATTGGTTCATTTAATGATAAAGGTAGTCGTTTGATCCACCTGTGTGCTACTCACGAGCTGGCTATCACGAACACCCGATTCCAGCTAGATGTGAGCGATATCACGACGTGGACCCATCCACGAAGCGGTCACCACCATTTGCTTGATTACGTGATTGTGTGACAGCGCGACATTCGTGAAGTGGGTATCACACGAGTGATGTGCGGCACTGAATGTATCACAGATCATAGACTGGTCAGGACGATGTCGATCATCCGGACGACGGCAAAAGTTGGATGTCGAACGATTGGGCAACTGTAAGACAAAGACTGCCTTTCAACGTGTAGTTGCCGCTCGCCTGCACAATGCTACTATATCCACTACCCCTGAGAGGATTTGACAATTCATCAGGGAAAGAATCACGACAGTAGCCAATGAGACGATCGGTCTAGTGCATCCGAAACACCTGGACTGGTTTGACGAAAACAACGTGGTTATCTCTAAATTGGCAGAAGAGAAGAATGCCGCGTTTACTGCTTGCACAGTGGAGCCAGACAACGAAACGAAGATGATGACGTTCCGGAGTATTCGCCATCAACTAGCTGAACGTGTTCGTGGAATCAAGGACTTGGTGGATGATGCAGGGCGAGAAGATGCAGAGCTTCCCAGATCGTCGACAACACAAGCAATTCTACAATCCGCTCAAGGCGATCTGCGGTCCATCCATACAGTTCAATAAAGCACCGGTTGACTTGAACACCGGCTGTTCGTGCACCTAGCCAAAGGACTTCTTGAGAGTGTGGCACAAACACTTTGGTGGCCTAATAAACCGTCCTCCTACCAGCGATTGGTTGGCCGTTAACAGCGCTGATTCTGGCTAGAATCAATGAAGTTTAAGTTCGGACTCCTACAAGTGAAATTGAGAGCGAAACGACAGAGAGGTCCGCCGAAAGGCTGGAACTACCGGAACTCCATACCCACTCCAGCGACCTCACCACCCGGCTACCAATTCATAACCAGTGGCCTACAGAACGTCAATCTCAACTGCACTCATACGTATACTCCATTGGTCAAGCTGTCGTGCTGGAGGCCCTTTATATATATTCACATGTACTGATTAAATTAAATACTGGCCGAACATTTCTCGCACTGTTACACGTAACATACTCTCAACTGGTACTACGAACTATCGTTTGAACTCCCCTCCTTTGTTTATTTTGTGCCGCTCCATTGAATTGCCTACGTTACCGCATTATTGACTGATACCCGCTGCAGGTTAAATTCCGTGCTAAGATTGTAATTTGTATAATTTGCTAATCGTCGCTCGTTTGTGTACAGAACCAGTTTTATCCAATAAACTTTTAGTCTTCTGTCTTGTTCTGCCCCGAATCAAGAGGTTTACAGCTGCCCCGATAGACTGGGTACAGTCGTGAATCCTGAAAGATTGTGCAAACAGTACGCCGCAACAAGATGTCATATGTTCACTTGTTCTCGCCTCGGGTATACCAGAGTTGCAGACAGCGATTAGTCAACTTCGCAACGGGAAGGCTGCAGGTGAAGATGGATTGTCAGGTAAGATCTTGAAGAATGATAGACAGGCGCTGGAAGATGCACTGCTCAATGTGGTTCACTCCATCTGGAAGCACGAGGTGATGCCATAAGATTTCAAGGATGCTGTGATAGTACTTTTGTTTAAAGGTAAGGGTAACAAGCAAAGCGCTGACAGCTATGGAGGCATTGGTCTGCTGAGCTACGCAGGCAACGGGTTTGCCAGAATCCTTCTGAAACGGCTGAATACCGATGTCTTGGATGCATCTGCTCTTGAGGAGCAATGCGGATTCTGGAGTAGTCAGGGTACGATTGACCTGGTGTTCGTTGTTTGACAGCTCCAGGGGAATTACCGGGAACGGAACCAGCCCTGTAAGCTCTCTTTGTAGACCTCACCATGACGTTCGATTCCCTGACGCGCGAGGCACTGTGGACAGTGCTTGGTAAGTTTGGATGTCCAGGTAAGTTCGTCAATTTGATTAGATTATTGTATGTGGGCATGAGGGCGAAGGTGTTGTCGTCTGGTTCGACCTCTGAACATTTTTACGTTGTCACTGGCGTGGAATAGGGTTGTGTGCTAGCCCCAGTCATATTTAGTTTATATTTGACTGTCGCGTTTTCAGGACTCTGAGGAGGAGAACGTTGAGGTAGAGTACTGGACGGATAGGCGCCTGTTGAATATTTGACGCCCTGGTGTCCCGAGTTCTCTACTTGACTCTCGATTCCGATTTTACCGTTAGCTGGTTACAGTGCACTATTTCTACTTGGTCTGAAACAACTACGTTGGATAACCACAGCGTCCGCAACAGTGATATGAAAATTTGGTTTTGATTCCACCATACGTAAGACACTTGATTTCCGAATATTGAAAACAGTAGTGTGGCAGGTAACCTGGGTTTATGGTCTAGGTTTTCGGTTGTTTGCTGGGCTTCGCATTGATGTTGCAAATGTTTCATCGCCAAGCAAGTTAATATCATTAATGCGTAGTTGTTTGAGCTTATAGAAGTTAATGTGGAATTTTGTACCCAAACGCATGCTTCTGTTTGCAGATGCTAGTGCGCTATTCCCATACGGCATGGACGAACTACAACTGACCACGGCTTTCGCGACCGCGGCATCCAAGTTTGGACTGGATATCAACACAGGTAAGAAATTTTCTTCATTTCAGCCTTCTTCGTACGGAGGTGCTGTCTGTGTACCTCCAACCCAAATTCGCATCAATGGAGATGTTGTCAGCAGTTACACAGATTTCTGCTACTTCGGTAGCAATCTGTCCACCGACCTGTCCGTGGACCGAGAGTTGAGAGCTCGTGTGGCAAAGGCTAGTACTGCTTTCGGACGTCTTGAAAGACGTGCTTGAACGAACCATGGCTTGAAGTCGAGCACTAAGCTGTTTGTCTACCGCTCCGTGGCGCTGTCTTTATTACTGTACGTCAATGAAACGTGGACATCGTATCAACGGAACGTGCGTTATTGGAGCCATGCTGATGTTGAATTAGCTTGATTGGCTGGGTCACATCCGTCAGATAGGCGATGACCTTATTCGGAAGCAGCTGCTGCATGGACGACTGAGATGAGGTCAGCGAAATCCTGGTGGTCCAAAGCGGAGATACCAGGATGATGTGCATGTAAGTCTTTCACGTTGTAAAATTGGTTGTAGATATTGGGAAGACTTAGCGCTGAACCGAGCTGCCTGGAGGAATACGATTCGGACGGGTGTCCACTAGATTAACGAGCAGTTATTGCGCGGTCGTTAACGGAAGCGCGAGGTACGCAAGGGAACCATCGATGTTATAGGTCGTGCTGATATGACTATATGGCGTTGCGATATGTGCGGCCGCGAATGTGCTGGTCGCCTTGGGTTAGCTGGTCACCAGCGTACTCATAATGACCGTCGGCGAAGAGAGAACGAGTACGTCAGGCTCAAATAGATCATATCAATATATCCATTCTGTTTCTGTTGATGACTATATCGACCAAGACCATGGTCGTTTGGCAACTAATTCGCTCCCCTTTTAAGAAACATTAATGTCTGCGGTCTTCTACCCATTCTTTTCTTCAGCCTTGTTAGTGTGTCATATGATGAACGCTTTGCCTGATTTTTAGTCTAACCGTGTATTTTGCTTCACTTCACATCCTCTCTAGAGTGCACCATCATGTGCCGCCATACTGAAATGCTTCTTGCATTATATTATCAATATTTCTGTTCCCAGTTTAGATCCTACCGTTGGAGAGAGAGGTTTCAGTGTCATGCTAGCCAATCATTTGGCTAGCATGGCTAATCAGCATTGGCCAACTGGACACAAAGGCCTCGCTCACACACCTGCTGGTCTTATTCTTTTGGGTTTACACCAGATACGTGGTGTGTGAATGGAACCGCAAGTGGTGCAGCGCAAGCCACCCGTGGTGAATGTTATGAACAGGCTTCGGTCACCGGTTGCCGCCATCCATGTTGTGTATTTCTGTATAGGTTTTACAGTTTACGAGCTGGGGTCCATTTTATTACTAAGTGCGCATACTTCATAATCCAGCTTCTGAGACATTCTTGTTGTTCTACCAAAATAAATGTTTCTGCGACTGCAGGAAAATTGACAGATACAACTACTGGTAGACAATCTGTGTGCTTTTTTGACCGGAGATATAGACAAATGAATGTGAGAAGATACTTGCTGTGTTACGCCTGCGTTTCAGGATAGCTTATCGCTGAGCATCTACATTTGTACACTTCCGTCTAACCTCCTGTCGTAAACTCGCTATTTGTCAATTCACATTTCATATGCCAATCGATCGCCAAATTTGGGTCATTGACGAGTTAACAAGACAAACTCGATGGACTTGCCCTAAGTCCAGTGAAAGTTTGTTTGACTGGTGGATATACACCAAATTTTGCGCAGTTGATCGGCACTGAAAGGCTACAAAGATCAGTTGTTTTACGTATTCTAAGCTAGTGGATACTTAGTCAGCAAACACGTAAACGTTCAGCGAGTTGCGAATGGAGTTAATTTTTTGTGCTGTATCCGGGGCCGCCAAGTGATGCCAACTTCCTCTTTGAAGTGGGGTTTTCTGGTGGCCCGGCCAACAGAGCCTATGCATCTGCATCGTTCAACCGTGTGGGCGTGCGCACAGGAAAACCGTCCCATTGCGTAAGCGACCATCTATGCCACCTTGCAAGGCCAGGTTAACACGGTTGACAATGAAATCATTGTCACGTTCGTCACGAACTAGACGATTCAGAAGTTTGCACCCTCACTTCAGCTCAACGGCACGTTAACTTCGTTTAAAAAGACAGTTGAATACCGGAAAATCAGTGCATATCTTCGCTGAAACCTGGACGATAGTGCACCAGTGAGTATCAAACTAACGATAATGTGTAACCTAGTTGGATCAACCGGCAACAACAAAGAAATTCTTATCGGAAACGATTCAGTGACATCTTCCTTTCCAGATAGCTGAAGCGGGACGTAAACAGTCAACATTTTATGGGTGACAATTCAAGTTTCCCCAGGAAGAGCGACAATTCAGATATTGACTCGAGGAATAACAGGGGAATACACCGGCCGTAGATTGTAGCCATGTTTAAGCAAAACAGAGAGAGAACATATCCCGAGATATTAACATTTCGATTTACTCTCATCGGTTACCAACGTAAAACAAGCAAATTTCTGACAAATTAGACATAGCATCGGCAAGTGAACGAAACAGTTAAATAGTTTTTACCTTTTGCGCACGAATAGTACAATCGATGGCAAGGAGATTGATTGTGTCAGCGTCTTCCGTGCACACAAAACGGGCCATTGTTGTCCGATTAGCATTACTTCACTGACCGCTGGTATTTTCGAGTTCCCATTATGTAACAATATTTTGAACGATCTGACTGTCAGCTAGCTAACCGGTTACTAAAATGTTTTTGGCGATCAGTGAAACCCGAGTCTTGGAGCTTGTTACGGTTAGTAGGTCATTTTTTACACTGAAGCTGGTAACCCATTAGGAATGTACCTCGCTATACATTGGTGCGGGCACCTACCTGTTCTGCCTATGTAGACGTAACTGCAGCCGCAAGTGGACTGGTATATTACGTCAGAGATAGACTGGTTAGTTGTATGCATCACCACTATGGAGAGCCAGCGTCCTAGAACTTGACAGAACACGCAGTTGATGGGCTGGATAAGTGTCTGGCAAAGATGTCAGTTTGTGACTCATGTTGTTGGTCAGACGGTCAGCCTTGAATTGGATTTGCAAAAATATAGTCCTTTTCTCTGCATTGCAACTTATCATTTCTGGTTCTGTCTTCTTACTGTTGATATTCACGAACTTTTCTGGATAACCACTGTCCACTAGCGTTTTTTAATAAACCCTTCTCCCTCCTTCAATCGATCTGCACTGCATATCATTCTGTTTCTGTGACCCAATGTTCTCACTAATCCTCAGAAGGCGCTGACGTAGTCTTTCTGCCAATGACTGTGCCACCAGTACGCAAAATGTCAACACCGTTTGATTGGTTTGTCCACTTGTCGTTACTATGTGCAGTTTGTATAAAATTTGCTGGTTGTAAGTTAGCAGTTGATGGGCGCAAATCGGAATGTTAAAATCTTCTGATGTCTTCTCTCTGATCTGACTAAACAAATAGGGAAACTCAGTGTTTTAAATTTCCCAAACGTAATCATGTCGTTAATTTACCAATAGTGCGCCAGTCAAACTTGATTACACTGACGTACATTGCTCGAACCGGGGTTGTGAAGTTTCATAACACAAGCGATTTGAAAGATGTTCTGAATGAAAAGCATTTATTACGAGTTTTGAGTCACTTTCGCTTAATACCGCAACCGATACCCTATTTAACTCCATATCCGGTAATAAAGTTGCAGTAAAATGGTTACCCCCATAATACGAATAGCAGCTTAGACAAAGTGAAAAACAGGACGGTGTCCGATGGCTAAAACGAACAAAAAATCACTAACAGTAACCATACAAGGGGATTGACTTGTATTAGTCGTCTGTGCAACATGTTCGGCAGAGTAAGTCCTGATCAGAACTACAATGTTTTTTTGTTTTTTTTCTTTGGACGGGGGCCACTACCAACCCTTAGTTCACTTCACTTTGTATTCACCATATGTCTGATCAGCGATTTCGGTATCAGTCAGCTGTTGAAGCACAAATATTCTAAGGAAATTCGAAAAAGGTAAACAAACCGGACGAATGAATGTTTACAATTGGCTGTTGTCATGTGGTTGACCCCGTCACTTCGTTCATGGTGCTATGGCGTAACGGCAACCCCAAACTATTGGCATTCTCGGAGGCATTGTTGATCAAGCGTCACGCACCGGCCCTTTGTTGGCAAAAATTGCTGACGCAATCAATTTCGTTACCGTGGCAGTGAACCCTGATTGCCCCCATATGATGTTCGTCCATTTCATTGTTTCGTCGTCAAGCCCTTAACCTATATAACCGAACGTTTTATGTAATCGACTGATGAGAATAAACGAAATGCTTGCATTTCGCAATGTATGTCTTCTTGCCGTCTTAATGAACTGGATAAAGGGAACTCAATGTTTCAAATGTTGTCAGCTAGTTTTCAAGAATAGCTGAACATAGTTTTACTCCTTGGAAATTGAGGGTGGTGGATGGATTGAAATTCTACTGTGATATGAATCACTGAACTGAGCTTCATCTCCAATAGCTCTGTCGTGAAAGCTCATCCGTGAAGTTCTCATCTTTAACGTTGTGAATGCTTGTTCAGCGTAGTCGAGTAGATGTAGAACACGAGGTGTTAGTTCATTTGATTAAGACTTCTGTGTGAAAAAACCAGAATAAAACAATTCCAACTTTCACACCGGAAGATACTTGCTGCCCTGTAACATACAAAGTTACCGCAAATGTGTACCATCTATAGGCTAAATCTGAATCACTGACGTTTTTGAATAGTGTTCAGTCTGTTGGTTGGTTGACTGGGTCAATTGCAAAAGATTTCTGTAACGGAACTTGTTTATAATGCACAGTAATGACTCCAATTAAACTTCATGGTAGACAACAAAATCATGGTCATCTTACACAAAACAGCACGGAACTGTTGCATATTTAGAAAATAGTATATGTACAGTTGTTGCGGTTTCTTTGGCACCGTGTCAGTGAGAATATACCGAATGAAGTTGATTTTGAGGCCTCTTTTATTAGTCTGGTATAACTTAATCAAAAATCGAATTTGTGTGATATGTTTCCTATTACGATCACCAACAGAGTTTGAAGTGTGATCTATTATCATCTGTTAGTAACGTGGTATTAGTCTCAGTTTATTGGCTAAGAACATGTCAAACATAAAGATCGAACTTTCTGACTTCATTCACACTACAACTTTTGCGGTTAGTGACCGACAACGAAATTCTTCTTCAAATTGAGCTTACTTCCAACGGGTACTCCAAATTGTTAATAGGCACATAGATTGTCTCATCCCAGACTGGATTACGATTGTTGAATATGATCCGCGTTCTTCGAATTGTCTTCCCACGGTACTTGATTTTTATATACGGATCAATTCGTCCTGGATTTGTGGGAGATAAATGTCATGTTGGTTTAATTTAGCGGGTAATAGAGCCAGCTACACAAAGTTTATTAATCAAAACATCACTTAACAGTTTTAATAAATTTTATGAGTTCAACTTGATGAAAATATCTACTCGTACATTCATCGACTAGAGTAAACAGGACACATTGTCTCTGTTCAAGGTGAGTCGGCAACTTTGACATAACCCATAGACGAATGTGGCCGAGAGTTGATAAGCGATAAATCAGTTATACATCTTTTATGATTACTTCACCTGTTGCTCTCAAGCTGGTTACGTCGGAAAAACCACAGAGTGGTTATCAGAAAAGCTCTGTGAACACATTCGATGATGTCTTTAAAGGAGTTCGGTAAGGGTTCGTTCAGGCGTAGTTTGTTCGCAAATTTTTCATACTGCCTTTCAAGTGAAATCCAGCGACGTCTTCATGATAATTTTCAAGGCCCGTCAAACGTACTCTGGTCCGATCAAAGTGTGACTATCAGTAGCTGTTGACGCCATCCCAATCAGACTGTACGGTTCATACGTATGAGCATAGAAACAGCCCGTGCAAACCCTACCCTTCTCCTGGTCGGAAACAAGAAAGACAGTATGGCAAGTGGAGAACAACATTCGTAATTCAGCAGCTGGATAAAACTAATTTAAGGATTTGGTTAGTTTGTCACTTTTAATGGCCGTTCTTGTTGCTGATACCTTTTCCTATATAATTATTGGTTTTGTGTGTACGGCTGATGAGAATAAACAAAACGGTAATATCTCACAACATTTGTCTTTTTGTCATGTTGAAGAATTGTTATTTGCAATTCTCGTCCTAGATTACAGGTCGTTGGCTAGAAAATGTCACCTTCCAAGGTAACAGCTGAAAAGAACGACAGTCACCTAGAGACATTTTACCATTTTTCTCATAGCAGAATTATAAGGAATGAGTTCAATTACCTGAAAGAACAGAAATCGTCACACCTAACAACGTGCTGCTCAGTTAGTCACAGCGAGAAAAAGTACATGTAGTATCAGCCTCCAGTCAAGCATAGCCAGTTTTTGCGATTATGTTTAAGGTCTGTTAGTACTGGTGCGCTGTACACACTGACCGTTGAGGAAGGCTTGTTGTCTGCACGCCGATGCCACAGATGTTTTAATTTGCAAAAATACTTCCGGACTTTAATCATGCAGTTTGTGTTCTCGTCAAAGCTGGCTCAACTCCCAAAGTTTATAGACTCCTCGACTATTTTCAGCGGTTCATCAATAACAGTATGCGTACGCGCTAGCTACTGCCAGTTTTGTATTTTATAATTTACATGTCTCCTGATGACTTAAACAAAACTACGTTTCAGATTGAACACTGCTCACAATTAATCACAACTTTCCCATACACATTGTCTTTCTAGTCAATCTCTTAAGAAAAAAAGCATCAGATGCGATCTTCACGTCTTCTTGAGCTGATTAGTAATATATATCCTCCCACCAATCGGCATTGCGACTGCCACCATGCTTCATGAAGCTTTACGTTGACCACTGAGCGCTCGACTTCACGTCAGGTACCACCGGATTGTCGTACCTGGACACTCAACACTCTTGTGAGTACGTGGGCGGAGTATAAATCCCGGTCACGGTAAAGATGTGCACTACTGACATTCTTTAACAGTAACGAAACTCCAGGTCACTGCCTTTTCATAAAAAACTGACTGTAAAGTAAAGTTGAATACGAAAGCTGTAATCACATCTGAGTGGTTTTTCATTTAAAATTAACCAAATCTCCACTGCTCAATAGTAAGCTAAAATAACGTTATCAGCATGCTCTACATCTGTCAGATTACTCGGTGGAGATGTATCCATGATCCTTCAAATGCTCCTTTAGAGTAGTAAGGAATAAGCTGGGAGAACTTACATTCATAGTACGTGTAACCAGGAGAATAAAACCTATTGACAATGATACCATCATCGAGATATAGGTAAAAAGTTTCAAATATAGTTG
>LUCH01004442.1:41261-58049 GCA_013368495.1 Paragonimus heterotremus | reverse complement strand
CATAGTTGTACTGGCAATCGAGTCGGTGTAAGTGAGATCCTATGTGAAAAAGATGGTTCACTTATCACCAGTCAATCATGCCGACTTGGCAGGTGGGCTGAACATTTTGAGGAACCAGGCTCAGAAATCTATCAGCGAGAAACCTCTGGAAATGGTTTAGATATATCTTCGTGACGTCACACATTGTGCGGATACCTATATTTATGCTACCATCGTCCATTTCATTGTTAGTTACTAGATTGGAAGTTGTTCTTTCGAAACTCAATGCCATATTCCATCCGTTTAAACCCCAGTGTTGCCTTCCAGCGTCATTTAAAGCTCGCGGCTAATGTCAATATCACATTCACAACAGATAATATCCAGATTTTGATCTGGAAGCACTTTTCTAAACTGCTCAGTTAACCTTACCTTTAATCCGTCTCTGATTGTTCTGGGTGTCCTGCCTCTATAACTTTCAAGAAGCGAACCACTATCGTGAACGAATATGGTTTTCACACCAGCGTGCTTATTTTTGTATATCTTACCTTTTAGCTTGATTCTTACGGCTTGAGTTACCTACGGGAATTTTGCCCTACTGTGTGTACATCCTGATTTGCATGCATCTGCATCATCGTTCCCGTCGCGTCTGACGCCGATCATTATGAGTGAGCCTCACGAGTATCTCATTGATCTTGGCGATATTACAGATGCCAATACCAGTGAGCTGTTCACTCCACCAGGTAGGGCTGCATTTATGCGTTTAGCTTACTTGTGGTTTAATTTGTTGTCCTGTGTTAGTTGCTGTCCTGCTTCCTAGTCTTTTAAGATATGGTCCGTTGCGAATTTGAATGGATTATGGCCATAAGGGCTTAGGTTGTTCGCTTTTAAGACTTAAGCGCACCGATTAGTGTGACTAGCCTTGAAGTTTATCTGTTCAGTTTTCAGCAGGACTGCATGCAGTAATCCTGAGGTAATCTATAAAAATGCTTCAGCGCCATAAATGTTTCCATGTGTTAGACGATTTATTTTCTTCATACACAATAAGGTAGGTAGAATAAAAAGTGCTGCTATTTTCCATGCGCGTGATCAAATGTATTCGACGTGATCACTTTCCACCCTTTTTTCTAAAACTGTTCGCCATATAAGTGTGGTTTAATTTGAAGTAGCTTTTTTCTGCTTCATTGGAAATTTTGCTTTGTGGATCGAGGTTGTAAATCATCATTGTTCGACACTCATGCTTAATTATGATAAAACTTTGTTTAGAAGAAACCGTAGAAGGGGTAGAATCGTAGTTAAATCTCTGTCTAAGCTTAACTAATGAAAATACGTTCTACAACTAAACGATCGGGTTGTAGACAGATTGAAGACACACTCATATAGTAGGCACTTTGCAGTATGTTGAATGGCCAACACAACGAGCGCATGTCTGGAATATTTTTCGAGTTGTTAACACCAGATAAATCATTCCTTTTACCAGTTCACATGAAAAGTCGAGGGGTTATATTCGTAGGATACCAGAACTTATCTTGATTGCCGATCGTAATGCTTGGTGAACTGGGAGAAATATTGGAATGGAAGCCGTTTATTGAATCAGGTAGTTTCTTCCAGCTTATATGACCCATTGAGTTTGTCTTTGTCAGCGAAACTATCGGCGAGACTTACAACACACTTACCCATGAGTCCAACAGGTTAAATCGCTTGGCGGTATACTTTAAATGAAAATTTAGCTGACTTCCTGCTTATATTCTAATCCTGTCGCACAATAATGTTGTTTGGTATAGAATTATCTATCAGTTGCTTGCTCAGATAATCATGTTCTGGCGACTTCTTAGAAAGGGCTTTACTAGCCGTTTCAGCTTTCATATATTACTAAAGGCTGCTCTCTGGCTGGGATTTATTCGGTATTTCCCACTTCAAGGGAAAATCTGTGAAAATCTTAGTGAGATTGGCTGGGTCCCAGTCGTGACTATCGTCCTAACGTCCTTGGAGAACAGACTGTAAAAATCACTCAGGGCCTCTTCCAGAACAAGGATGTACTGACAAAATTTTCACCGTTCGCCACAGTTGAGAGAGCATTACATGTTCTGCAGGTAAACAATTACCTTTTAAAAAAAAAATTTAAATGGAACACTTGATTCAACCGACCCGTCTTCACTTTTAGCATTATTTCAGTACGTAAGTGTACCAAATAAATTTGCCTACGTACTGTCTGCACTGTATCTCCATACTCCATCTCAGGTTGGTATAATCAGAAAACTGGCAGATTTAGCGTCATATATAAGGTGCTTCATAACTGTCCAAACTTCCCACTTTTTATTTGATCACTAACAAATAATGAAAGACTGCCTGCAACATCCACTGAACGCCGGTGTGTGTTTCTCGCCTGATGGAAATCTGAGAGGTTGATGTTTTCTCCAATTTTGAAACAGCTCTGTCAAGTTCTTGAGGATGCATTTTGCAGTTCCAGAGCGCGGTATGAATCTATAAGAATGTTGCATTTTTGGCTGTTGGCCGGTTTGTGTACTTTTTAAACTGTCCACCGCTGCCGACGCAATGAATCAGTTGGGAACCCGTTGTTTGTTGGGAAGGTTTACGCTGAATGTTTAAGTTTGGATATACTGTTACGTCTTCTTCGCTGTATGTTTGACTAACATTTAAGCATCATTGTACATCACTGATGTGTTACTGTCGAGGATTGTGACGAGAGTAAAATAACATCCACTGGACTACTTTCCTTCAGTTTGTACTGTCGCGCTTCACCAAATTTCCTCTGTACAGATGACTTACACAACGACGACACTGTTAGCCACTGAATTCGGTCAGTCATTCTTTTCCAAACATCACCGGTCATCAGCCTTGTGAATCACAAGACCCGCAGTCCGGGAGAAGAGTATGTCCTAAGGTGATTAACTTACTGCCACTGAGTGAGTGTAGGTTTCACAATTGCCTTCCACAGACAGTTGTTATATAAAGTAGATTATGTGATGAGTATGCACTTGCGGACACTTAGTGACAATACTAACACTGGTTCGATTCGTTGTCAGTTATGGCAATACCCTTTTTGATAATCGGTTTTGGCGATGTTTCTTGTTTGCGGTAAGTCCTCTACCTGTGTTCTAATAGTGACCGAATCGTTCATAACAGGATTGTCAACGGACAGCCATAGCAACCTCAACGAATCGCACTCCCCTCTTCCGATTTTAGCGCAACCGTAATTGCGTATCATTTTTGTTCGTGTCAACTCCATTGACAGCACTGTATGCTTCAAATCTCTAAATAGTTTTGTTCGTACCCTAATAATTGGACCTACACAACTGTGTTGTCCTTAACCTGATGATGCATCACCGCAAACTAGCTTGTTTTCAATGACTATCGTTATATCCATTGTTTCTTCGTTCGAAGTAGACAGTGACTCTCAATGCTCTTGAGAGATTCCCGTTAGAAGAGCGGGTACAATGTGCAAACTTTTATTGTTGAATTTGGTCCTTGATTTTTACGGTGTCCACACACCACCCTTTCCGTTTATTCGGGCCGATAACTGCTGAACGGCTGTCCTCAGGATGGTGGCTAATCCTACATGTTGCTTTTTTATGATTGGAGGATCAAGGCTGTTTGTGTGCCAGTTCAGGTTCCCCTCTCAATAATCGGTAGGCTAACATCATTTATTTAAATAGATGTTTAACTGTCATATGACCTTGTAGTTGTGAGTAGGACTGCGTGTAAGGTAGTTTGAGGTCTTCATTGCCTTGATTATTTAACCTTGTTTATCTCGCTGATAGCTTGCCCAACTTGCGGCAGCATTCATGTCAGTGAACCCGACTTGTAGTCATGTTCTTTGACTTATTCAAACATGGACTATGAATCACGATTTATTTCGCCTGGGAAATGAACCCCACACATAATGACTGCCTTGTTGGTAACCGTCTTCACTTCCCAATATCAAATCGTACTCCTTTCACTTTATGGTTTGCACTGGGCTACAGTGTCGCCCGGGGGGTGTTCAATATGCCAGGCAATCAATTAGCATTCTTACTGCACGTCTCAGTCACTTCGGTTCAGTCATCCTTGAAGACTGAACAATGAAATTCGCTAGATCCTCTCTACAAACTACCTGTTTCCTGATCTAGTTTTTTGACTATTCAACACCCCGCGGTTTACATAGTTGAACGCAAGCATGGATGGTCAAATATCTGAGTCGGTTTATGTCCTCTACGCCAAATGACGCGTTTGACAGCTTTATTTATATACTGCTCTCATAGCCGTCTTATATACGCATTAGTTGGACTTCGGTCAGATGCCTCTCTGTCACCAGAGAGGATTTGGGTTGATGAACACGGTCCTGACTGTGGTGCCAGGACTATTTCTCGATTTTCTTCACTCCCGTCGCTGTTTGCTTAACTTGCTATTTGCTCCAACTAATCGACCATTTCATTACCTTATTATGAAGGCACAAGTGTACATATTGAAGGTTTGCTTCGCATTGACGCTTCAAGGCACATTCAGAGGTATTTATCAGAGTGCGAGATATTGAAACTTGTCAACCAACAGCAGCTTATGATAAGCATAATCAAGATCCTCCAGTCTTTTGTCAGGCGAGAAGTCTACGCTGGTGGTCTGACCACCAAAGACAATCCATCATTTTGTCTATGATAAATTAAAATAAGACTAGTGAAGGTGAACAACTTTGTACTACGTCACTGTTGTTGCTGAATGTTGTAAGCCCTCGAAAGAATACGCTTGTTTGTCCACGGTATCGTAATGCGCTTGATAAAAATCGAATTATTTTCTTTGTAATAAGTAACAGGGAAAATCTTGGTCTCAAAAATAACACGACTGTCCTCGTTACTTGCTACCAAGTAAAACCAAAAGACGGGTGCAAAAAGCAGCCTTGTTCCGCTTCAACACCGTGCGCAACAAGGAGGAAACTACAAGATATTTATATGCTGCATAGCGACCTACAAACATTATCGAATCAGAAAATCGAAGGACAGTTACCCAGACTAATAGTTAGGATCACTAAGCCACCAATGAGCATGGCGCAATAAAGGCAAACCAAGTAAAAAAGAATAGCGCAGGCTACCTCTCGACTGTTCTGGACAATTCCGCTCATTCTGATTAGATAAAATCGTTTCCTCCAGGACGGTTACAGTTTTGGACGGAAAAAATGGACTGTGTAACACTGGATATATTAATCAGTTCCCGGTAAACACTAACTTGTACTGACCGATGATAATTAAGCGCTAACCGATGTTGCACTAGCATGATCCTTAGCGGCATCTTTTTACTTCTGTTTCAATAGCCAAGCAGGCATTATGTAGAACTCGAAGCACATTACACTTGGAAAATAATCGGATTTGAGTTTAGCTGATTCGGCTCCTATTTTTCCACTGCTTCTAATCCATTAGCGTACGTTTTACTTGCTACACAGGGGACAGACGTTTCGAAACGGATTTCAAATCCGATCCGGTCTACTTTACTGGCCCATCGTTTGGGACACCTACTTCGTTCAGACTGCTACAGACTGACCAGATGTTGGTTCCTCTGACCAGTAGTCAAGGCGACAACGCGTTTGCCCTGTCCACTTCGGACGCATTTGACCAAACCACGTTCCTCCCGCACCTTCCTGTCTCTTCGTTGGTCCTGTCAAATCTTCCCTGTGAACGTGGCGAGGCCAATGTGTTTCAATCGATCGAACAGTCCAGTCAGTCTACAAGCCAGCTGAATCGACACAGCTTGGACACAGGGGTGCTATCAACTCCAACGAACTATCAGCCTCCCTTCACAGTTGCTTTCCAACCTGTTGTGCAACCCATGAAGTCTAGTGATGTAGCCTACACATCAAACACAACTCCGGATTTGACAGCCCACGTTGCAGATGTGAGGGAGACTAACCAGGCTGTGTCTTCTACCGCCACCACCATCTCCCATCCTTGGTTTGCTCCGCATGAGATAACCCCGACGCAGCTGGAGTCGGATGTCGTATTTTGTAGGAAACCACCTAGTCGAACGAAGAAGAATGCTGATACCGTACGAATTGTATACAGTGCGGACTACGACCCTCTATTTTCCGATTCAAAGTCTAAATCGGTTCATTTAGATAACTTCTGGTGTCCTGTGTGCCGCACGATGTGTGGCTCGTCTGGTTGTCCAAATCACGCGATTGTCGAACAGCTGGACACACCGGTCACTTCTTACGCTAGGCTATCCAAACCGAATTGCATGCGATTGGTCGACGAGTCTGGTTCCACTCGTGTTCGTGTGCTCAAACGGCAGCGTACTTTAACACGCTATGGCCCACTGGTCGCTCCCACCATCAGTGAAGACGAACTGGGCGCTCATCCGGAGTGGTTAGTAAGTTTTCTTATCCTAACTGTATTCCGTTGTGTTTTCCTTAACCGTTACTGCACCATTCATCCATCTTAGAAGTAATCTTTTGTTTTTGTTATCAAGCAACCCTTATGTCTTACCTACATGTGTAAGTCGACTCAGCGATCACGTGATTTTAGTTCATAATTTCTATGTTTATCATCTGCGACCTACAACCACAATGACGCAACTTAAAGTTCTTAATGAGCCTGTCACTCGGTCTTCAACCATCGGTTCGTTGCACGCTTCCTTTATACCACCAGTTATTCAGTTTATTCAATTTAGTGACCAAACCTCATTGCCACTCATCAACAGCTGGTGTTCTGCAGAATGTTATCTTTTCGTTTTCTTTTCATTCTTTAGAGTATTCAATAGGTTTCGTGAGCACACTTAGTTAATTAATGTGTTGATGGTGCGGTGTTAATCTTCCACCACCCACTCTCTTTTCGTTGCTCAACTTATTTTTTGAACTGTCAGGTTGACCACAAATCTATAGTTTGTCTCCTAGTACAATAGTGGTTGATAGTGAGCTTATAAATCACATCCAAATATTTCGGTGTTTTCACCCATTAGAATTGATCAATGTTCGGAACATTCTAGTGGTTGCCTTACCCTTTTTCCTGTTTAGCACGTGCGGTAACGTTGAGTAACAACATGGCGCAGTCAGTTACGAAATAACTGTCATGCTGAACTGGTAGCCCTGTAAACACTTCGTCGATTTCACTGTTTCTCGTCAATTTAAAGCGTGTGAAAACGTTCCTGTTTTGTTTCGAGCTGACATAACTCTTCTCCTTAACTCGGACTCCCTCAAGTGTTTTTCCACTTCTTTAACTAATTCCATATACGAACAACCATTTACCTGCACTCGGTCGCATTGTTCTGCTACTTCTTAGGTAGTTTAGCTTTCGTACAAAACCATTCATCCCTGATTTAATCACGACCTATAGTCAATTTCTGTTCGCATTTGAAAACGGTCGTGGCCTTTCACTAATTTGTCTGAGGTTGATTTGGATTTTTATTATTATACCACTCTACCTCATTAAGTTATCTGTCTCTCTTTTGCTGAGGGTGTAAGCCTGTAAAAAGCTAAGAATCCACTTATTGCCACAAAAATATTATTGTTATCATTATTGTCATTATCGACCTTAGTACTGAACAAATGTTTCACAAATGCGTTTGCAAACTCTGAAGCATAGCAACACTTGGTTGCTGTGGTTCTAGTCGCTGAGATAAATTAAGGAACAAGAAACGCAGTAGATACGGCTGCGCAATTGACTGCGGTACATTGCCATTTCGGATGACGTTTCTATCCATCACTTCGGGTGATCGCGAGGTTCTCAGTCGGGAAGGCGACATCTGCTCATCTTACTTAACGGAATAGTCAGAGTCTTTATGTTTTGTGACTACTTTGTTGCTTGATCACCATGCGGTTCTACCCCGTGCGGTGAACACTCAGCTAGCCTGAGGAGTTCGTGACCGAACCATCGCAGGCCGTGCAACGCGATTAGTTGACCACGCGTCTGGAGCGCTCCGGAATACGCGCCGGCCGCGTTGCCGAGTTTCCTTGATGTGGGTTAATTGGTAGTCACACCGACAGTCATACACAGCAAGTCTGTTCATATCTTCTTCTTTTCTGAATCATAAAACAAAACAGAACGTACAAAGCATCATATACTCTTCCTTTCAGTAACAGCCGGACGTCTTTTTGACGCCACATATCGCAAAAATTGACAGGGAAAATACGTCATTTATTTGGGCTTGACTACTTTGATTCGAGTGATGCTGTCTTTTGTGCCCGCTTGGTTTTGTCGTCTGCTCGTACGTGTAAAATAGTGCGTTGGACGTTATACAACAAGGGTTTACAATGCGCTCGTTAAACAGCACTGATAGTGAAGCCGCCCGGCTTTAAGCAGTGATGTAATCCAGACAAGTGCAGGACACAAAAGCTACGCGGACGTTTGTGGAAGTGGTCGGTTAAAGGGGAGTATTACAGAAATGACAGGAGTGAATTTCTGCCGACTCGACAGATGAACGCGCGTTAACTGGTCCCTGTGGCTTCGAGCACGAAAAGGACAGCCGTAAATTGCAACACAAACTTGCGAAGAGTCTGCTTAAGGAATCTAAAGCTTTTTGGCTGAGAGAGCTAAGTAGATGTAAGAGGTATTTATATCGGGATAGTCGGGCGCAATTTTCTCCCATTTGTGTTTGTGTTGGCCGCCAGTTGGGTGTAAGAGAGACTGTGTAAAAAAAGACGGCTCACGAACTCACAACTGGTCACGACGACTTGACACAGGTTGAAAACTGAGGAAACTTTCAACTGTCATGAGCCAGCTCATCAAATTGGGGATGATATAGATAGTACGCTTGAGTGTGATATTCCCGGTGATTCTTTATCGAAAACCCAAGTGATTTTAGAGGCTAAATTATTGGAACGTAATAACGCTCCAGTTCTTGACCATCTTTCTACAGCTGTCTTGAAGAATGGCTTTTAGGGATTGCCGTCTCGACTGACCGCACTTCGTTCTGTATGGGAAGCGGTTGCAGTGACTGATGAGTGTACCTATCAGCAGTCGTTCCCATTTCCAAGAACGTTACTCAGCTTTCAGAGGATGGCCACCTACTTTTTGGCTCCGTGTGCACCGTATTTAAGCTACTCACGCGTCTTCCGGGTCGGGTGCCACTAAAAACAGAAGAACGTGAGAAAAGCAGGCAGATTTGCGACCTGGTCCCTTGCGAATGGCTGGTATCTTTACTATTTGATATGCAGTGAAGCGTTGGTGCTCCTATTTTCTGCAAGCGATTGTGGTATTTATGGACCTGAAAGCCATTTTTGACACGCTTTCTTTACGTAGATTACTTCCATCGTAGGGAGGTTCCGTGAAATATCATTTTGTCGAAATCGTCTTCTCAACTCTGAATACAGAGCTCTCCACGAACATGCTCCACTTCAAACGGAGTTCAGTAAGGTCTTTCGACCACTTCCTTCGTATCCAGCTACGTAATGAACGATATCTTAAAAGGTAGCAGTCCAGTCAACATTCTCTATCCAACTGGCATTGTTTTACTTTGTTTTTCTGAAGACCGTGTTGATCCGGCTCCGTTATATGGCAGGTCTGTATGATATGCACTCTGTACATCTCAAGTTTAGTGTGTTCTTTCAAGACTGGGCTGGGACTGCTCTTGCATCTGTTACTGCACGCAGGTAGCTTAAGGCTGCTGGTCTCTTCACCCACTAGGTTAACATAATCTCATCAGCCTGTAGTGTTACTGATGCGGTAAGCATGGCGATTATGAGGTTACGTGGATGCGTTTGCAAGTGATTGTTATTTTCAGCGTTTTAAAAGCAGTGCGTGTGTTCAGCCTTGTTCTGCTGGGACGAAACCTGGCCGGTCCTCACGTTTTTTGGTTGTGTGCCCTCTGTATTTGGCTATCATTGCTTCTGTCAGTTGTCTGTACTAGGAGAACTGATTGTATGAGCAACACAGCGGGCTGCCAGTGTGCGTTTTGTAAGTTCGCCGACTTACCACAGCTAACCGGGCTTACGAAAGTGCATAGTGTACTCTTTTCCACGTCGACTGACCGTCTGTTGCACTGCTGATTGTTCAGCACGACAGCTGACAGTTGGAAGAAATTGCAAAGCTATCAGGCGATGATGTGTTCACATGCAATGAAAGCCCTGTCTGACGGGTTATAGCGCGTGTGATCATCTACATCGGTGGTTATAAGCTCCGAAAATTGTTGTAAATACTGGCGCTTTCTTGCGCGTTTTTCACACATTCGTATTTGCCCTTTCTCTTTCCATGTCATTATCAACGACATCCCGAGCCACACTACTATTGGGCTCCAGTTGTAACCACACTGACTACTTCAGCCATACATCATTACGAATTTGAACCCCACTTCTCCAGACTGCTTGAGCTGTTGGCTTGACATTTCGACAGCCCACATGTATCATAGTATGTCAAACGACATCGTCAGTTGAAAACTTGGTTCACCTAGTTTAGCGATCACCTCTATTACAGATCCAATAACTTGGCTTGTTTGACCATAACAGATCTCTCAGCTATTTGCTTAGTGCTCTTACGGACATATGCTCGAAATGCACTTGTTGGTTGTTCGTTAAATGCCTTACAAGACGTCAGATACACTGTGAAAACTTCATTGATCGGCATGTCCTGCGTGTGCATTATTCTGTACTACTTCGTATTTTCTATATTGTTACCCGATGGACGTTTTCTTCACCAGCCAGACTGTCCATTTCGCGTGGATATGCTCGATTCCAATGGTCAACCAAGTGCAACGCGTTATTTGAAACTAGGCGATGAAGCCGTGTGCAATTGGATGATGTTTGTACGTCTAATCTGCCAACCACTACATCAGTTAACGTCAGAATATCCCTTGCCTAATGCAGTCGCATTTCAACATGGTTCCAAAGGTATATTCTTTATGACCACTCGACGAATTTTTGCTGGCGAAGAGCTCGTGGTCACCTATGCTCCACAGTATGCCGCTCGTTTTGAGTTGCCTCAGTCGGTCGTTGAGGTGGATCAGAATGACCAATTGCCAAACATCATTTCCGCTATTAAAACACGGTCAGTACCTGATGAAATCCACTGCTTTCGGTGCTCCATCACTTTCAATTCAGAGGAGGCGTTTCACGTAAGTCAGAACTGCACGTATTTATTTCTACTCTACATCATGGTGTCAAAAATGTGATTTCAGTCGAATCTCAATATAGGTCCACTCAGTGGTTTCAGTTAATTGGTGTTATTAGAGCGGTACCTCCTTAAGTTAACCAGAATCAGCGCATATCTCACTTCTCTAGGTTTTGATCTCCAGTTGCACATGTGCTAAAAATGCCATGGAATGCAATGCAGTCTACAAGGTATATATTTGTTCAACTTCAATACGCCATACTTTATTGTATGCGAGTAAAATAGCAAATAAGCCAGATATCGTTTGCCTACCCGTAATATTCCTAGTGATGTACTTTTCTCTTACAGTTTTTTTAGGTTGCACTATCGGAATAGCGTGCTGCAAGTTGTAAGCATGTTGACACCATCCGGGATACACATGTACACACAATCTCTGGTGCGTGACATCCATTCTGTTGCACTTGTACTGTTGACTTCAGCGGCCTTCTGGTCAACTTTCTTCCGTCGATATTTTATCCGTCTTCGAACCGCAGCAACTGCCTATTGCACAGTCTAATTTAGTTCATCATCTGTGGCATTTTTTTTCAAATATATTTAGTCAAAATGAAGATTTTTTGCAGATAGGAGACATTCAAACCGCTTCCAAATGGCTGTTTTTCAGATGTACTGCTTTCATGCTTCCTGCTGCACAGGATTTCTTCTTCAGTGAAAGTCAAATCACATGTCTGTTGTCTGTTGATGTCATACTTGTCCAAGAGTTATTGGTGATTCACAACACTATAGATCTTTCTTTAGATAAATAGAGCTATAGAACACGGCATTTCATGTAATGCATTTTGCCATTTAGACACTACCGAACATGGCATAGAGAAGAGTGTTAAAATAATTGCGATATAAACACGTTCGTCGCTGACGACCTTCTGCCAAGCTTTCTAGTGCTGTTATTTCACTCTCTCACTCAGTGGACAATTACCACTTATTCAGAAGTTCTAAATGTGACCGGTATTCTTCTAGCTCATGAACTTGAAACGAGTAACGTAAATCATATCCGATTTTTACTGCACTGCTCTTTTGGTGAAAATTTGGGAACAGGTGTCCGGAACATTGCCCTATAAAAGGTGTTTATGTGTGCAAATTAAATACGGCATAGTATTGCCTAGTTGTGCATAATTTCATGGTGCTTTGTTGTTTGTCTGTCCCAATAAATCTTGTTTCACCATCTCATTTTAATGGATTCGTCTGAAGAATGAAAAATAACTGTATGAAGGAATATTTGCAGGATTTTAATTTGCTGTCATTGAACTTGAGTTGTTCTTTCGGTAGACTGACAGATTTGAAGAACTATAGCAGTTACACACATATTGCTATATTTCGTTGAACGCACCGTAAAAGTTGCGATCTATTCGTGCGCTTCCATCGTGTGTATATTCTTGGCTATCTGTAATTCATATTATACACCCATCTTTCTCTCGTAATGGATTTATTCGTTACAATGGCAGTGATGTTGGCAGAAACATCTCCCAGCAACGCTAAACAGTGACACACTTTTCACAAGGACATTTGTTCTAAGAAACGTTCGCATTCGTGTCTGGTTCTGAGAGGCACAGGAATAGTGATAGAAGTGTACGAAACGGCGTTTACTGTTCAGGAGTATACCTTTAATCTTACAGTATCACGAGAGTGGGTATTCGATGTGTGTGACACAAGGTGGGCCAGATATAGATTGTTGTTTCGTTGCATGCTGTTTAAGAGAGGAATAGTGCCAAGCGATAGATCATCGAAGTACTGCAATATTAATACCGATTATAAAGCAATGGATCCAGTCTCGAACTACCACGTACTGTGATCGGTTGGCCAGTTGTAATGAATTACCGGAATACAAATACACCCATTACATAGTTTCTCATAAGAAAAGCTTCGTAGGTCACTTAAGTCAAACGGCCACCACCACGCGGAGAGGAATACGATGGTTTTATCGAAAGACACATCAAAGAAGTCGGTGTATTCAAAAGAGAAAGACTGAGCATCCATTTAGATAATGTTAAGTGTTGGTTGTTATTTTGCTTTAAATACAGTTGAATTGCTGATAAGTAGTTTGACCGATTTGATAATTTAGAAGAGATCGACTTGCGAAAAATCCGGATATCGGGTGGCTTCGAACCAGCGACAGAAACAGCATGCCCAAACGCGGCAAGCGCTCTACCAACTGAGCTACGAAGCCACGCCAGAGGCTCAAATCAAATCAGCCAAACTACTTATCACTAATTCACTGTCAATGCTCATCGGTGGCGTGGGTGAATTCCAGCGTGAAATGATGGAGTAATCTTGCTTGAGCAGTCAGTCGGCTGGGTCATTTGGTGGATTCCATATGACACAGTTGGTGGGTAACTAGGTCCAAATGTGAAATTTCTGAGCCTCCGGCGTGGCAACGTAGCTCAGCTGGTAGAGCGCTTGCCGCGTTTGGGCATGGTGTTTCTGTCGCTGATTCGAATCCAATCAAAGTCTAGATTTCTCGCAATAAATACAGTTGAAGGCTTTTCATGCATCACACTGCAGATATCCAAGTTTTTAGGCGCTCTTTTTTATTCACCAGTACAACGTCTTTTAAAGCATTTATGTATCCGACGGAATTTAGAACGCTCAAGTAAGATTACCTAAAATGTACTCTGCAGACATCGGTCGAAATGTCTGCAGAGCACATTTTACGTAGTCTTACAACGTCTCGTCCCTCGTTACTAATTATGTGCTACTCATAAGTAACCTATTTTCTCTCATAGATATAGTGAGGTGGCTATTGTAAATGTTCGCCGCTCTTTTTCTGGTTGCTTCATATTGTCGTCCTCAGTGCAGGGTTATTAGGTTTTTTTCACGGAAAGTTCACTTTGACTTTCGTGGATAAAGTTCTACCTTAAGTTTGAGACTTGGTGTACCCAGCAGTTTGTTATGGATCAATAACCGATGGGTCTCTGTTTCACAGATCCATTGTTTAGGTCATCCAGGCGAGTTGGACCAACGAGGCATTTGTCCCGAATTAAAAACGGTTGTAAGCGCCGTCGATCAACCCGATACCACCTGCTCAAATCCTGTGACTCCGAGCACCACGTTGATTGAGTTACGAAAACCGGACAATCGAACGCGTTCTAGATTGGGCAAGACCCGGTTCAAAACTGCCTACTTTCAGTCCACTCTGGTGTGTTCGTTGTGTGCTATCGAAGTGACTGGTTTGCCCGGTTTAATCGAGCACACAAACAAACAGCACGCGGTGATGAGACCACAAATATTCAAACCGAGGGCGAATCGATGTGCTGTAACCGACGAGGGACAATTTTCCATGACCGATTTTATTAGAACAGTCCCTGTTGAGGCTTCCACTGTGGAGGAGGTTAGTTTCACTGTATTCTTGAACTTTATCTTCCTAGCGGTGTTATCTTCTTCCACTCCTTGTCGATCGGTTGTCCATTGTTTTGAGCACTTTTTCTGAATGTTACAACTGTACGAAGCTTGAGGCTGTGTGTGCTGAAACACGGCCCATGGTTGAATGATCTCTCCTAGTGGATTTGTTCAATAAACCGTTCACATCCTAAGCTATTGTATCACATTAATCAAACGTGCGTTCTCTGTCAAGCACTGGAATTTCAACATTATCAAAGCTGCAGCTGTAGATCATGTTAAGTAACATGTGGACTAAGTACGCTGTGAAACTGCCGAAGCCTAGACAGTAATGGCTGATTATTTGAGCAACACGACAGTCTGCAGGCGTGCGTTTGGGAAATTGTCAAATTCACCACCGTTAACCAAGACAGAAAATGCAAAATCTTTGCTGGTTGAGTTATGTACTGTGTGTGCTGGTCGAACGCCTGGTGCGTTGTCCAGTATGGTCGCTGGTCTTCGGAATAAGCCGCAAGGCAGCCAAAGCATGACGTGGTCACGGGCTGTATAAGCGTTGGCCGTCCCGCTGAGTAAGGTCGGTTGGTGCCGTCTACGTGGTAGGAAGTTATCGATCATCTACACCGCTGGGTGAAAACTCTCTGACATGACATTATGTCGCAGTCAGTGACGAGCCGGTGTCCATAAACTTGTTAACTCTTCTGTTTCTTGAAACTCGATTGTTTTCGAGCAGAGGAGACAAAAGGCTGGTGTTGAATGATTTATGTCCGGACACATTTCGCTGCATTTTCGCGAATGCACATAACGGACTATTTATGTATCAATATGGAAAAAACCAGATGCCAAAGAAAGCCAAACGTCAGAGTTCACAATCACTGTCACTACCGTGGTATCGACAACCCTACAAACAATTGTTTCTGAACATACAACACAGGTGAACTTTCGGATAGCAACAGGTTTTGCAAGGTGCATTGTTTGTCTGTGTGACGTTAAATGCATATTACGAGGTGTCGTTGCAACGCTTGAAAGTTTCCGATACTTGGTGTTTGAATTAACAACCACAAATTTCGGATATGAGGTCAATGTTGGAATGAAATTAGATAGGAGAGCTCACTTCATGCGGAGTAGTCCGAAGTTTGTTTGTCGCACTGGTTCTCAGGCTAACATGCACGAAGCCTACCGTTGTGATGACTCAAAATCTGAGGGAAGTATTTCGAATGAGTCGTTAGCTTGCTTGTTTGGTATTGTCCATACTTCATGTTTTTGAACATTCAGTTAACGACAAGGTGGCGACTGCTGCACTTGTATATGGTTATAATTCCCCGGAATTATACGACCGGTTTCACGGTTGTTTTTGCTCATCATCGAAGATAAACGACAGAAACAACTTAAATTTTTTATCAACTACCAGTAGCGGCATTCTTGTGGTTGAGGCACATCGGGCATTCACACCTGGTGAACGGCAACAATCACGAAACCGGTAGTGTGCTCCCGGCGAATTTTGACCTTTAGATACACACCGCTTGTTATTTTACTTTGTAAAATTACAACACTATCTAAGGTCTCGTGGCAGACTGAGTTTTCGCACATTTCCTGCAAATGTTCTTGGTTTCTGCTTTAGTTCACGGGCTCTGCTGAATTTGAGATAAACAGCGCGAATAACTCACAGTAGAGTTGATAACTACAAAGTCAGGCAGAGACGTCTTACCTTTTGATTTTATTACAGATTATCTTCGAGTGGCACCAAATAACAGTCGCACGACTAATTGTTCTAGCGGCTTAATGTTGGTGGCTAAATGCCGTTCGCCTCCTTCAACTACAGTCGTGAGTTAATCATCTAATATATTTGTCCACCTCGGCCTTCTGTTTCACTACTGTGGGTGCGTATTCCGGAACGGTCGAGATGCGCGATCAGTCGGTCAACTTTTTGTGTTGCACAGCCTGTGGTGGTTCGATCGTGTGCTCTGCATACCAGCTGAGCTTTTCCCGTACCCGTTATTATATTGCTGGACCATTAACAGTCGGAGGATCCTGCGTGGTGGTCATACAACAACGTGGTCACGAAATATGGAAACTCTGACTGTTCCATTGGGCAAACTGGCTACGTGTCACCTAGCTGTCTGCGGTCTTCGTGATCACTCAAATCGCGGGCTAGGAATGCTACCCGAGAAAGTGATGTGCCGCAGTCATTGGCGTCATCCATTTATAATACTTCCGTTTAGTCTTCTTTTATTAATTTTCAACCATGTTAGTAACGTGTTTTTCTTCTGAGATGTTCCACGTCACTGTTGAAGTGAGCGGCGACCCTGGTCACAGCCTTGACAGGATCAAGGGTGTTCTGATGATGATTTTGTGTTGAAAATCTACTCGATTCACCGCTTATCCAAACCCCGACACAATA
>LUCH01004442.1:10060-24492 GCA_013368495.1 Paragonimus heterotremus | reverse complement strand
GACAGGGTCAAACAAATTGCTTTTGTCTGTACTAGAGCTAGTGCGCGTTTCAGACGGCGTATCAGTTTGTTTCATCGTCGTCATCATCATAGACAGTAATACATCAGTGGTTTGCACTGATGCTTAACTGCCACCCAGTCATGAATAAAAATGCAAACCATGTACATGAAGACAAGAAAAAAAGAAGGGAAGGCATCTGACTACTAAAAACAACCCCTCTTTCCAAACATTCAGCATCAAGATGCCCACATCTTACAAACAAACAACTGGGTTGTAGGTGAAAGTACGGCGTCATCAGCTTCCTTACGGCTTTTATTGCGCCGCGTCATCCTGTTTTACATTGAAGTAATTGCCGTTGTTCAATAGTAGTTACTAGGGCACACTGTGAGGCTCGTTTCGATCGTCATCATGACCATATATATATATATATATATATATATATATATATATATATATCACAGTGGTTATTCCACAACTTCATTCTGTTTGCGTTAATTTGTGGGATGTAGTTAGCCTTTGTATGTACCATCGAGGAAGGTTTTGGTCACAATATCTAGTTGTCCATACTGTGACTACATCCCATGCCCCACTGATACGATTTATTCAACCTTATTCTGTAATACGGATTAGGATGCGAGCATAGTCTGACCGGAGGTTGTCACGAAGGTAAATTACGATTGAATTTACGTCATACTCATCACAACTTCTTTCCCCTGTTACCTCCAGGTTTGTGGTGAAGGTCAAAAGAGCCAGCAAACATTGCGCGCTCATGGTAAGAAGCACAGAAGAGCATCAGATGGCTTATTTCCATGTCCAGTTTGCCCGGTGGAATCCAACCGAGTGTACAAGAAGTTCGAACAACTGCAGCGTCATACGCGTTTTGTTCACTCCAAACAAATATTTCCCTGTCCCTATTGCAACTGGACTTTTGGTCGACGAAAAAATCTGACAAACCATCTAGTCCGACATACCGGGCGCCGCGATTTTTCATGCCCGTTTGAAGATTGTAAAAAGTCCTTTGCCCGTAAGGACAAATTGAACACGCATTTAAAAATGCATGTGAGTGGTGGTTGTGATTTTTATTGTGATGCTCATTATTGCCTACACAACTGTGTTTATTATTTCCTTTTGCTATTTTTTTCCTTTCCAGGAACGGCTCTCCCGGCTTACTGAAAATACCTAAGAAATATCGGACACCAGTTACATTCAAGGAGAGTTACTTTACGTTTTTTATTCCAATATTTTCTTCATATTTAATATATTTTGTACTCATGATGTACCTGTCTTCTAATCCGTAGAATTTGTCAGACAGTTTATGGTTATGCTATCCAGACGTAAACCATTAATTCGTTTTTGAGAACCGGAAAGTATGCCGCGTTTCATACACAGGCTATGACGTCGATAAAACTGCTGAGTTTTAAGTGCAACGACTTTCATTTTGTCAATAACTGATGATATATTGGTATACGGTTATTTTTGTTTCCACGCTTAACATCAAGGGGAAAGATGTAAACTACAAGTAAAAAGCAGCAACCCGTGAGTACCTTCGTTATCTTTATATACTTAATTAAGACGACAATAAAATCTGATAAGGTTGTTCTAATCGATTGGGGGTCATCGTCATCATCGTGGATAGCAGTGCTCCAATGAATCTCAGCCGTACTTAACTGCCAAACAACCGTGAGACGAAAGAAACAACCCCCACCGAGGGGACATAATTAAAAACAACTTCTATAGACAAACTCTTAGCATCATAGTGTTTACATCCTTCAATCAAACAACCGAGCTTTAAGTAGAGGCGAGAATAAAGTGTAATCAACAAGACAGTTTTATTACAGCTTCCACTACTTCTTAAATGCACTCGCTCCATAAAACGCTCAGCCAAACAATAACATTCACACCACTGAGCTCGGTTAACCATAATCTCAGCCGAAGTTTCCAGCCGCCGACGCCATGAGTCATGAAGGCCCAAGCGGAAGAAACGAACCTGATCTACAGTCGCCGACCAACTGATGAACGACTTCATTTCTCTAAGGCAAGTCGTCATGTCCACTTCGCACATTACGTCAATCGGCTGCAGTATCTATAAAGAGTGCCCGATGTGGCGGACCGCTAGCTGACATCCTTCATATGTAGCCCAATCACCTAAGTTTATGTAAATTTAAAGTCTGACTAAGTGAACTCCTTTGGTATTCACTACAAAACATCCCAGTCTACATCTCTTCGTTGCTTACCCGTTGGTACCACCCGATGCGACAGATCGAACGCAAACAGTGTTGGTCAGGTGCTGGAAAATGATTCAGGTCAGCCCGGTTTCGCAGCCGTCACGGTGTTCCTTAAACTTCAGAGAGATGCCTTCGTTTCACCAAAGTTTCCTAGATAAGCAAATATTTCCCTAGTCTGAGAGATACAAGCTATCACACTCCTTGGCACGTGAAATATTTACAAAACAATTGTCCCTGTAGTGTTTGTTTATTTCGAAAATTCTCGTTGAGTCATTGTGATGCTCGCGAAAGACGCTTTGTCTGCGAAGCTGTTTATTGTACGAAATCCCGTATAGATTACATAGAACAACGAGCGTGTACACTCATATGGCTGACGTGTATCCACAAACTTTGAGCAATAGTACAGTCATTCAGCTTATTGACACGTCCGCCCATAGTGCACGCACACTGTTCCAATAACCGCTTTTGGTCCATCGTTTTCTTGGCGGTAAGACCTGCTCTTTAGTCCCCGAGTGTACGCACTGTACTACTCACGAACGAAGCTGCCCGTTACAACAATAAAGCACGAAGTGCAGTGAACATGTTTTTAACAGAATCTCATCAGGCTTTTACAGTTATAAAACAAATAAGTATGAAAAACGGTCACATGCCAAAGTTGGTGCTAGTCAAAATTCACACTATCTTACGTTTATATTTGTTGAAGCCATTTGGGTGTTAACTGTCCATCTATTGATCAGGAGAGTCAATTAATTACCGAGGCAGCTTAAGCGATCGGACAAACCGTTTCTGCCCACCCGAGGTTTGGTTACGTATCTGGACGATGATGACTTCTGCAATGATCAGCATTCGCTGGGGAACGAATTTCGAGTGATTCTTTGGAACTCGACAAATAACAGTGGGTGACCGATCTATGTTGACCAGATGATTACTGTCAGCCCAGCGACCTACAGTGCTACTCGTGATTTGTTTTCCTTCACCTATCTCAGGCCATGTTGATCGATGCTCTTTGATTCTTCTAGACAACTGCCAAGTGGTACGACCCACGTAGTTTGCTGTGCAGTCTCAAACAAACGAGTAAAACACCACAAATAAGTTATGGGTCAGCACGTCACTGTTCGGATTTACGGGACTAGTAACGTATCCCACTTTCGTGGCATCGTATGAAACCACGCTTTCTATAGATTTCCTGAGTCTTTACTGATGCCTGAGCGTTCGCTAGCGAACATTGCTACTGCCGAAGCCATCGTCATTCGATTGCTTAACCCAGCCTAACGTGGTCAGGAAAAAGATCGTCTAATCGTCTCAACTGCCTTGGTCTTTAATTGACTCCCGATCCATGCGTGGACAGCTAACACTCATTTGGCTTTCACAAACAGCTAAGGGAGATATTGTGAATGTTCGCCAGCACCAAGCTTTGCACCTGGCCGTTTTTATATTTTGGTGCCTTATAACTGTGACAACCTGGTGAGACTTTGCCGAAAACATATTTGCTAAATTTTGTGCTCTGTAGTTAGCAGTGCCTTCAACATAATCTATTAAGTTGAAAACATCATGGGTGGAACCAACTTATAACATTGGTGATTGCTAAGGTCCAGAACATCAACTTCTCCTCACATCTATTAGGTCGATGCACAGAACGGTTCCCCAAGTATGAGGTCGCAAGTCTGTGCAACGTGTCGTTCGCAACATTCTTATCGGGATTGTAAACAAAACGGTTTCGTACTCATGCGAGCTAATTGGAAATCGGTCAACATGGTCTAAAACTAAGGTAGCTTTTTGTCGCACTACAGTAGTGTCACATACGCAACTTGCACTCCGTTCCTACGTCGTAAAATTCAATCTTCATTTATTTGTTGGTATGATGATTAAAGCAGGTTGCTTGAGATGGAGAATCCCACAACTACTGATTATGGCCGAATTCTCCTCAAACCTTGTGACGGCCAACTGTTCGGTGTACTCTCTCACACAAATGTCAGTAGGAATCTCACCAAAGACGCCATCTGGCGATTTCCCCACGTGCTAATTTATATTCAACTCCGGCGACAGGTTGTGGTGCAGTCGTCCAGTGTTGAACGTTAAGGAGACTATACATGAGACGTAGCACTGTTGCTTCAAAGGAAAAACGCTTCTGATAAGTTTTGCCGTTCAACTCATGGTCGGATGTAACCAACCTGCTTATTCTATTGGAATGCCTTACACGGTGGCAGACTATCCATTCCTCTGAATCTGTTACTGACATCTTTTGTATTTCCTTTCCCAATCGTGCATGTTCGTTGTGACATCTTCATGGACAGTTTCAAGTATACCACTGAGTTACGTTTGGTCTGTGGTCTAAATACCACCAGTTGAGATGGCCTGTTTAATGAAACGATCCTAAGTTCCCGAGAATGTCAGCGCAGCCGTCCTGCGAACTTGTTTTTCTGTGGTACTAACGGAAATGGTTGCATTATAATATGTTGTCAGTTTTGAGGAATACTAATGTGCGTTGTGGTTTGTGCTTCCATGAATCCTGGTAACTAAAAGTGACATTGAAAAGTAAAAAAAATTCAGTTACGCCGGCAAAATGCAGCCACATCGCTAGCTGATATAACCGAGCGGTGAGAATGGTCACACTGACCTTAACCATCAGATGACGCCCTTCAGCCCCATTTGATGGAACAGTCATAGATTTCACAGGTCGCGAACATATTAGAATTCTCACAATCGCCAGCAGCGATTATAAATGTACTGCAGTGCGACAAGCTGTGAAATACTGTAAGAGCTTGCCCTAAATGACGTCGACTTTAACTGTACCAAGATAGCGAAAGTGAAACATTTACGGGAACACGCCGATGAACTGTGATCATCGTTCAAACTATCCATCCACCTTGTACTGAGTGACCGGTGGCGATCGCGATAGTCAGGAAACGGACGCGCGTGCGTACCCAACATGCGAGTGATCTAGCTTTCCACGTCATGGTGCAAAATCAATCATGAACTGTAAACCCCTCGACAGGTATGTTGTTTTCAGCCCTCAATTACTCCTAAAAAGTCAAAATCCCCGCAAAAATTACGAACATTGATTGTCGAAAAACAGCCGTTTTCGGCAAGGGTTCGTTTCTGGCTGGTATGATGATGGTAGTTATATCGATATGGAAATGCTTCAATCAGTTCAGTGACCAAACTCGCATATGGCGGAACTAACGTTTAAAGGAAGCATCAGTATCATTGGTAGCTATACGTCAGTGCTTCACAATACAGCCACGGAAAGATAAGCGAGAACTTAGATAAGAGAATGGAACTTAAATACTAAAGAATATTCTACCAATCACTCAATATCAAGATGCCTGTATCTTGCAAACAATGAATTGGGCTGTAAGTAAAAGCAAAGCGTCACCAGTAAGACATCTTTCCGGCGGCCTTCACTGTCTGAAGTGACGAATTATACTAACTTGACAGAAAATTCAGTCAAACGATGACAATATTCATTAGACTCGATTTGCTGCTATCTCCAGCTACCGACTTTTTCAGGCCCCCAACCCAGGAGACAAACATGCTACAGTGGCAAACTCTTTGGTGATTGACTTAACTTCTTTCCGTTTGGTCACCGTCTGTTCACTTTCAATCTTACGTCAGTCGGTCGCGGCACTCGAAAAACTTGTTCGGTGTGACAGAGGACCGGTTGATGTCCTTAGTACAACACCCAATCACCTAAGTCTATATCTACTTGAATACAGCAAAAGCGTAGCCGCTTGACACTCACTTTCAAATATCTGCGTCCTAACTCCTTCACTGTTTACCCGTTGGTGTTACCCGATGTGAGCGATTGGGCACAAACATCGAATATCAAGTACCTGAAAACGATTCAAGTCTTCTGCTGTGAGTGATCAAGTTTAGCAACCGTAAACTAATAGGACCCTTGCGGTCGCGTTGTACACGTAATCTGAGCTTCAGAGAAGCGTTATTATATCTCGAAGACCAATCACTGCCCCGAAAAGCCAGGTTTTGCAGTCATAAGTCACCACAGATCTCACAATCGCTTTGTATACGCGACCCTTAAGCTTCACGGAGATGTTACTCTGCATTCAGAAATATCCCACTCTAGCGAATGCTGTCATATCAACACTGAGACTGCAAACCATACTGAGATATTATGCAAGACGCGAAATAACATCCAACATTGTTTGTACGGCTTGAAAATTACCAAACATCACGTCCTCAGCATAACCAACATCAGTCTCCCACCAGGTAGGGGATCCGAATGAACTTTCTGAGTGCCACACATGGTCCCTCCGTAGTTAATCTGTGATGAAGTTAGATAAAATTGGTAGAGGTGAACACCCTTGACGTACACCGCTCTGGATGCTGAATCTATCAAACAGTTCACTGTAGGGGAATACGGCTCTAACAGTGTATTTACACACACGTTAGGTGCACTCCTGCGTTTGAGGGACTCTAACAGTGTAGAACGACCAACTGAATAGAACGCAGCTACACAATTAAGAGTCGACGAAGTACAGTCGATACAATAATCTTAGTAATGATTGCGATAAGGCTCATTTTCAGTTATTCTCACGAGAGGCTGTGATCCTATTTTCCTAAGTATAGGAACTAGTAGAGATGGATTTTTTCCGTCGTCCACACTAGCTGAAATAACTGAATTACGATATGTACTAATCCACTCCTCAATTTCCTTGAAAACTGCCGATATAGGGCCATCTGGACAGGTAGCCCCATTGTGTTTGAGAGTTCAAAAGCAGCAGCGGATAACCGTTTTGGTAGGTGTACCTAAGTTTACCGATCACGGCACTACATCGAAATGTTATGGCGATAAAACAGTGAAAACGGGCTAGCTATGGCTATCGAAGCCATCTGTTCAGAGGTCTAACCCTCTGGGCTTACTGTGAATGAACATGTCGTGCTGAAGGACGGATGCCCTGGACTAGTAGTATTGATAACTCTGAAGAGTCTGCCAATGTATTCCGAAGCAAGAGTGACTTTCATGATCCTTCTCATGAATTAGATCGTCATGATTAGCAATCAAGTTACACCTGAGCTTCTCATGGATACCCCTGCTAAACCTGTTATATGAACTGCTATGAGGAATATTTCGTCCGAAAACGAGCAGCCTTATGATCTTTTCTGAAATCCAAAGATTGTTTGGACGAATCACTTTTAGCACAAATCCAAGTAATGTATTCGGATTGCGGCTGCCTTAACTATCGACAAGTTGCATCTGACGAGGACCCGACAGACGGTGCGAAGGATTACTCCGGTATACGCGTCGGTCATGGTCAACCAACTAGGCAGGAATGGATTAACTGCTATTGTTTGTTGTCCCTATGTCGGCGGTGTTTGAGAATTCTTCCCTCTAAATGCGCAGTGACGCGCTTCATGTACGCTGTCACTGGAACAGTCACAATTCTGTTCATCTGCGTCGTTTACGTGATTGCCTGTAGCAGAGACGCAGTTCTAGAATCGATTGTCCTGTAACTGTTGGCTTTGTCAAGGAGCTGTCAGCAGGAACACTGTTAACATACACTGACTTCTTCAACTACTTAGCCGTTAAGATACATCGCGCAGTAAGAATAGAAAGCGCGATGTGTATTCTTGTATATGAAGGCCATCAGCGACTACTATGAAAATAAGCCTCTTGTTTGAGCGCCGTCGAACAGACTGACCAAATGGGCGACGCATATTCGAAAAGTGTTGACAACCGCTAGTGAACCAAAGTCTCGGAGTATTGCGTCATTCCATGTGTATCGAAGAGATCACCGTATAATGCGATAGCTGACAGTCAGGAAAAACGATAAGGTAACCAAGTGATAACTTGGCCACGCGCTATGGATGATGACAATTCTTTCGATTCAAATTAGAGATGTTTAGTGTGTTGTGCATATCTAGCTGGAAAATGTCCAGCATGACAGCGCACTATGACGAAGTCTGCTTTCACACAAACCAGCTTCCTCGATTGGCTTATTTCATATTTCTCTACATCTTTTAATAAATGCTTGACGTAAGTGATCTTATCATACCCGAGCATGGGTAACCGGTATGAATAAAGCGCGTTGAATACTCTTCCAAACAGTTTCGCACTCCAAATAAGAATCAGCCAAAGCGTTCATGAAGCAGACTTCGGATAAACAACGTACTCAGAGATTAGACCGCTTTGTGAATCAATGTGAGAAACTTCTGTTATGAAAAACATGGGTAGTGCTGCATGAGCGTGCAGAGATGTAACTGAATCCTACGTCGTTCCATATCTCAGTGATGGTTTTATATATTGCCTGAGTACAGCAACGGGAAGCCATGGTACCAAATGTGGTAGACTATCACTTTAAACACATTAAACCAGTATTTGCATTCGCGTGAATTTACTCAGTCTGATGACACAAAACCTGAATTAAACTGATGTGAACGCTAGCCAACAGCATCCACGATTATCCGATGTGAGAGATGTGCCCCACTACAAACATCTTGCATTCAGCTGAATGTTTCATGTGATTCGCGCTGGTCGTAAGCCGACGTAAACCGTCTATGCCCCGTTCAGTGAGAAAGGTACTGGCGAGTACACGTCTTACTGCATCTAAACAGAATCGTTTAGATTAGTAGTCCGACAACTGCCAGATAGTAATCAGACGCTTCACAAATCAAGAAAAACAAAGCACATTAGACAATTTGCAGTTCGGGTGCAGGTGCTGTACACCGTTTATAGAGCGGAACAGACAGTCATTGAACGTAAAATGAGACCAAAAATAAACGGTTCAAAAAATCGCAACAAGTGAAAAAACTGCTGTCAGAGCAAATCACGGTTTTGCTCCAGCTTTTGGTTTCAGTTGATGCCCAACCCCTTCGAACGGCTTGAAAGGCACAGGATCTTCCACCTACAATACATGAAAGATAACAAGACATTTGTAGACCACACTGTATAGAGTAAGAATGCAACATGTGTTGGTCTATCGTCTTCAGACATTGATAGAGAGATACGAACGATGACCTATTCATTAAAATGGATACATGCACTCCTGGACAAAAAAATGGTCAGTGGTTTCCAGTGCTCAAATCACAGATCGTGCATGCATCTTGTACACACCCGGACAAAACAAGTGATGAAGATCGGTTTTCACTTCTTTAGCGGATCGGATCCTATACGAAAACGTAGTGCGACTCTATCACTCCTATGCACATACCTCGGTTCTTCGCATCCATCACTTGAGTGCTATGCGATGAAAATCGTTCAATCTTCAGTTATTCGACTTTCATACGGACTCACCATGTCTATCACATCTTTGAATGACTGAACACCTTAGTACTGTACACAGTCAAAAAAATAAGTGACACAGTCACTGCGTATTTGTTCTGACAAACGCAGTTCCTGTAAAACGACTTAAGCCTCCTCAGAGAGTTGTACCGACTGGTCAGGACATTATCATCCTGAAATCTGAAATAATTCCAGAAAGAAATGTTAACCGTATATGTTCCTGCAGGTAAGAGCGTTGACTGTGTGATTCACGGAAACCAATCCATTCGTTGCCGTTTATTGTTTAGCAACTCGCACATAAACTGGGCTACTATCATCCTGCACTACGGGAATTCATGTGTCATCACGGAGTTTGCTCGCCCTTGTGTTTTCACATGCGTACTAATTACCTCTGACAATATGGCGAACACACTTCCCACATCTGAACCGACCACCAAATTCCGATCCTTGACAACTAGGATGCTAGGCTTGATGGAATTGTGTTGAGTCAAGTGAAACGGTGATTATGTGAATGTACAAGAGGCACACAAACGATCGGCGGTTACAAACGAGCGATACTAACACTCTCACCTTAACTCTAGTTGTATTGACATTCAACCAACTTGCATGAGAAGCGTGGCGAACTGCGTGTGTGAACCATGCAACTCTAAATAAAGTTCGAGCCCATTAACCGACTGTCCTCTGTCCATTTTTCTCCGAGTGTATATATATAGAGATCCAGATGGTTAAATGGTGGTGTAAAGCCTCGCGTATCAAAGATAACCGCGATGAACCTACGATCGTGGTGCCGGGATCAATGAACCACACAAATCTGGGGATGAATGACAATGACTCGATCGTTTCAGATTGATTGACCAATGCAACAAAACAGACCGATCTTCGACTGTACAAATCGAACTGGAGCAATCAGACGCGACTTGGTCGCAAGCGGCTCCCTATTGTAAGTACGTAAAGAAAAATGTACCAGGGAATTGATAGACCGAAATCTGCGTTCAACGGATAAACGTGACGAGTGTGTTGGTATGCAATGCGCAAGCCTAGGCGTAGTGGGGGGACCACAAGTTCGCCGGCCGATATGGATGTTTCCATCTACTACACCTTAACAGGCGCTGGTATCAAATTTGAATGCCGCAAACATGAACCTGAATCGTGTGAACTAGCGTGCCGTAGAACAAGAGGCAATATTGCAATGCGCAAACCGAGAATGCGGTTCACGATTTAATTGGTCCAGTGGAAAAACATGCAAACATGGTCTGTATCAAGCGTTGTAACATTTTTGTAATGTGTATTCTATTTAATCATTATCCTACGATTGGACAGCCCAAGTAGGTTTATGAACTATCCAATGAATAAAATGCACCCAAACTTGGCAACAAATGTTCAAAGACAAACGATGCACAAATTACCACTGTGCAGTTAATGTGCATTTTACTAGCCTGTCAAACAGTCTGTTCCTGTAGCTGGTTCGAATGCAGCCAAAGCTGTGATTGTTAACAACTGAAAGTCGTCTACAATAAAAAAAAACCTGCCAGGCTACCTGTTAGGAGCATAAGGAGATTTACTTTCAAGTAAATAAAGACACCAACGTGAACCATGGGACAGACGATGTGTCAGCATCTCAGTTCCCCGAATGTACGCCGACAGAACGTCAAATCACTCTCGCAGTAGGCAGATTTCACATGGACTAACTGGAGAGGACAACAGAGGTCACTAAACCAGAGCTTACATGCATCCTCTGTGCAGAGCAGAATGATACTCAGATACGCATTGTAAATCATCCAGTTAATCGATATCCGAAGGTCATTCTGTTTCCAGAAGTCAACAAGGTCGTTGAATGCATCAATTTCCCTATAGGCATCCCGTCTGTGGCAATACAAGCTGATGAATCGACCGTAGATTAAAAGACTGCAATCTCTTTCTGTCTAGTTGTCACAAACTACAGAGTATCAGACAACCAAGAGAAAACATTTAACACCTTAAAGATGCAAACGACAACCCATAAAGATCAATCTCATCAGTCAGTTACATGCATCACACGCTGTTAAGACTGGGTGAAACTGAGTAATTCGCATACACAATATCCGAACTACCGAATATCCTTCCCAGAACATTGTCCTGTAAATGGTTAACGTGGTGGACAGGGGACATTCGATATCAATCGCGAATAACACTTAAACCGAAAAATGTTCCAGTAGTACGATGGTATTGATACCGATAACAAATTGCACGGCTGCAGCTTCAAACCTCCGACAACTGGACGATTTTTGTTGTCGTAGTTTGGATAACCACACGCATGTGGTCAAAGACGCTATATGACAGCAAGCACCTTGTGGCGTATAAGTTAGTAACTTAAATGAAATGCTTAAAGCGACGCTTCACATGGATGACGGCCGTTGACAAAACTTTTATCGAAAAAAGGACGCGTTACTGAAGAACCATACTCAAAACAAACGAAATTCAAATCTATTTTTATTTATACGTTAGCCGAAAAGACTAGAAATAGCGGGACACTAATATAAACGTCGTTCATCTCGTCGTCAACCAAGACAAACTATGTCTAAGAAATGCGTTGAATAAATACGCCAAAAATGTTCGGCACTCAGACGAACCTGAGCGGTACACGACCGAGCGTTTCGGAAAAAGGTCAGGCTCCCCGGCTTGTAGTCATAGTTTGGAATGCCGCTGAAACGAAAGTTGAACGTTTTTAAAAACACCCCTCCACAACATTTTCTACATTTACACGACAACAGATTTTAACACAAAAACAGAAAGTGGGACAGTGAAGTTATTGATTGTCCTTGAAGATGTCAATGTCCGAATCGGACAAACTCTCAGAAGACACACTATTCACTAGTATTATTGACAACGATGGACCATTGATATACGCGGATGCGCAAGTACTATACAACCGTTCACAAAATAGCCAAGGACAAAGGTGGGAATTGTAGTTGTAGCTGAAGCTGACTGTTGGTTCCAGAAAACGCAGTCCAAGGTCAATCAACAAAACCAAACATACCCGCCAATACCCATGCGCATCGGCGATCAGATGATAACAAGCATCGACTGGTGCGATCAAAAACGACGACCAAGACGGCGAAACCAAGTAGCATGCAAAAAATGACCGAGAAGCCGAATAACGTCATTACATCAAAAACCAACACTACGGACACAAGGTGAATGGCACACCATAAAACGAGATCCAACAAGCTAGTAACCAATGAGGATGGACGAATGAATTGACTACGCGATTTACGTTCGTTATAAATACAATACTAAGGATTTTGGTTGGAGCCCAGTCTTTGTTTTGAATTCACAGACGCCACTTAACAAGGCTTGACATTAAGATGCGTACATGGTGCAAAAGCAACTCAACTGCAAGTGACTGTAGGACAGCTTCCTTGTAAACCTCATACCGCTGGATGATTAGTTGTTCAGACTTCACAGCTACCAACGGTAATGTTCATGTCACTCAGTCCGACTAGCCGTCACCTAATGCAGTGTCATCCTCCATAGAATATGCCAGTCACGAGCCACTTAGCTGTCGATGATAACAGCGAGGCCTTCAGATCACGAGAAAAGTAAGGTCTGCATTAAACATTCTACTAATGGTCACCTCTTCTGCCTTTCTGCTCCAAGTCACTAGTTACTGACCTTGCATCTCAGACCGATGTGGTAATGACTGTAGCAACGATAAGGAGTGTCAGCCGATTAGAAGAGCATACGATACATCACCTGCACAAACACAGGTGTGGGAGTACTAACAGTCAGCTGCGTGCACAAGTACTTGGCATGGTAACCTGGTTCCCCGTCAGTTCTCCAGTACACGCATGTTAAAGCAACAACTTTTTATGACAATTTCAGTCACTCACTAGCGCTGGTTAGAAGATTGGAATAAGATTACCATATTATGTTATTAAGAGAATAGAGTGAGCCTAGAAACTACTGGAAATGTTGCCACTCAACAGGGACTAACGTCTGTCGATCGCAAGGTCTGATCTTATTGACAAGCAACATTTTGTACTTCTTTTTCCACCATGCCTCATCGAACTGCCATTAAATTTCGTGAGCGGATTCGCTCCCGGTCCTGTTTTATGGCGGAGTGAATGAGTTTGGCGAACGCAGCTCAACCTTTACGGTGGCCAGCCAGACAGGGAAGGTTGTCATATACTTTCCAGCTACCGAAAACGTTGAATGCTAGTAAGATATCACACTAAACCTGGTACAAATGAAGTCAAACGAAGCACTAATGCTAGCGAGTGCCAAGCAGGCTTTATTCCAACCCTTAAGCAAGCAGACTTAGTTAGTTGAGCCATGTACCACGGATGCCAGCCAGTCGTCCCTCGTATCGAACACTTTTGAAGATGCCGTGGCCGACTGGTTAGAAACTACAAGATAGAGAGATGAGTTACAGAGGGGTTGGCCAATTCAAGTCGAGTTTCTCCCATGGGGTGGGACCTCCTGATCTGGAGTCGATGGTTAGAGACTTCAGATGAGATGGCAGCTAATGTAACCCAGTAGCGCGAACGTTGTCGTTTGGCCGAGTTGTCTGTGAAGTGAGTGTACATAATGACGCGGGACAGTGTAAACCGTAAGGAAGCTGACTTGTTGATGACGCTTTAATTTCATTTATCTGATCGTTTACTTGAAAGGTGCGGGAGCACTGGTTTGGAATATTTGCTCATACACGCGGTTGTTTTCAGTAGTTAGGTCCCCATCTTTCTCTCCCAGTCTCTTCATAATCAGAGCTTGCCTGTTTCTTCATGGTTGCGGTTTTTAAGCAAAAGTACGAATTACTGAGGTATTACTGTTTGTGACGATGATGATGATTATCATCATCATAATCATCATCACAGCCATGAGCCTGGTCAAAAGGTACTATGGTTCGGGCCGACGCTCGCCCCAACGGTAACGTGCAATAACCTAGAAGAAAACGTTACCAAGAAGGTTGAAAATTATTAAAAGAAGAC
>LUCH01004441.1:20499-47407 GCA_013368495.1 Paragonimus heterotremus | reverse complement strand
ACACCGGTGAGCAGTTTTACAAAAGCAATGGGATAGCGTCCAAACCGAACAGACAAACACACACGCAATAGCTTAACCGTACCAGCCGTAAACACAGAGTTGATCAGTGCGTTATAGGTGATAAGAACCAGTTCTCACAAAGCAGCTTGCTCCTTTTCACCTCAAGTTTATGTTACTGAACGGTGGTCCCAAAGTCATAAGAAATCCTCGTTTCGAGACACTAAATTTGTGCAAAACTTTTGTGTAAGGAATAATTCTTCTCTGAACTGCTCACATCACATTCAGATTTAACCAAATGTTACCTATCCTTCTGCGTGGTAGTTCACAAACAGCCACAAGCCTCATTTTAATAACTCCGCACTTAACATTACAATGCCGAGAGACCAATTATCACACTGTCATTTAACCTGCATCAGACTTACAAAGAGAATATTAATGTTACATAATGTAGTGTGTTGCTCAACCCTGAGCAGACATCTGATGTTTACCTTTTCCTTTTATTAGATCTATCGTATGTAGGTAGTCGGAACGAGGGTTAACCAGATAAGTTTCGTATTCCAAATCAGTGCTCATATTCAACTGACAGTGCCTATAAAGTGGGACGATGACATGTTAGCATCAGTTAGTATGGTCAGAAACAGTCAATGGTTGGGCTCCTAGTAACTACCTTTATTGCGTCCGATTGTCAAGAAAGCATTGTTCAAGGTATTTAGGTCTAGGCTCATAGTGCCGAAAGCAATAATGATGCAACTGAGCTAATTAAACTATTGACCATTTTACGGACGCCTTATTAACATCTGTCACGATGGAACTTGCACTTTGCTTGGCGTCCATTGGGCTGATTATGCTGTAATCTGCCATAATCGCTCATTGAAATATCTTTCCACGAGAAGTCTTTGAAACTATTCCCGGTGCTCAAATTGCTGTCGAAATATGTACCGAGAAGCACAGAACTCCGGAGTAGACAACCGGCCAAATTACTCAATGTTTCTTTACTGAACACTAAACGTTCTTTTGAAAAATGGCCAGTGAGTGAATCCAATATAATGGTTCACTCATTAAATTTAACAGAACTCATTGCTTGCTCAGACCATTAGAAGCTTATCTGACTGTAACTCATCGGTGACAATTGTGCACATGAAAACGACAGAATGTGACCTCGAAACTACCATCGTATTAAGAGATATGTAGTCACTACACACCTCTGAGCTGTTTGACAAGCTTTTGTATACTCAGGCATACACCCTGAGCGACTGAGGAGAGACAAGGCAACGGATTCCTCTCACAAAATATGTGTTAATCATGCAGTGTCGAAGGGGATGACCGGTACGATATGTTTTACGTTTATTAGTTGAAGACTTCGCGATACGTACGTGCATCAGGTGCCGTGTTTTAGTGTGTGGTGCAAAATAACTAAAGGAAACATTATTCTGCACATTTCGCAAAGTTGCATAAGTGATAGGATATATCCAGGGTACTACCACAGGGTTGTAAAGTTTAGTTGGCTATCCATTAATTCCCTTAGGCCCGATCGACCTCACCAGCCCTTTCGTTAGGTCATCGAAGGTCACTTAAAGCAAGTGAAATTTGTGATCAGGTCCCTTCAATATTAGATGGCTTATTTTTGCTTGCTGAGTAATGTTCGTGAACTTCTACAACACAATAAGGGAAGGAATGAAAACTTACGGAGTGAAATCAATAAAATCTGTCATGAAATTGGCGGTAGTTCGTAGTAGTCACAGTGAATATTCATTATTCTTACCAACCTCTCAGTCCACACTGTCCCAAATAGATGATCTGTCTCTTTAGGTCTATTTTAAAAAATATCCCCAAAAGGTTAACAATACTCTTGTGTAACCTAAATTCGAACGTCGATAAGGGCATGCAGATGATTTTATGCTAAAAATATCTAGTGCCAGATTTAAGTTAAACTTGTTGATAATTCCCAACAGTACACAGAAGGACGAGTAACGCAGATTTGAGGCATACATATCCCTGGGTAAGGTATTTCGTCCTGGATAATTACAAAGACAATCAGAATGCTGCGATCACGGGACCACATACAGAACCAGATGTGGTTATTAAAATACGCAACTATATTAAATTAATGAACGTGCTACTTTTTAGGATATCGAGGTTGATATTCATGTAGACGGTGGGCAGTTGTCACTGAAACCAGTTGATGGAACCTTCCACACGCTAATCTTAGATGAGTTTATAGGCTAACGATTATACTACGAACGGGAACCCATGACGCCAGCGCACACAAATTACGCGAATTACATAAAATGCACACAAGTGGTGTCTCGCATCTTCCCATGTTTCGTTGTATAACTCCCTTTATAATAGATCCGCTAAGCAACCAGGTGACACATCAAACCCTTCAAGATCTAAGTTGAATGCTTACATCTTGAGACACTTCTGAGATCAGCATATCTGTTGGAGACGTCAGCATTTCTGACTGCACAAGGTTCCCCTGAGATATTCATTTCCCGTTTACTAATGTCCTTTTACATACAACTACGAAATTTAAACAGTTGTTTGCCTTCTTCGGACGTTCCAAGCGCGCATACGGCTACACGAAATCTACCATACTTTGCTATTGCCAGCGAAAATAGACAGGGCAGCGGTCCATGAACTTCGTACGAATTAGTCACAAACTAGACTCTGTGAGAACACAGGTCCAATGAGCCTGATCAATTTGGACCTTGAACTAAACCGACTGAATGAAAACGCTTCTCTTCAATTTGATACATCCTTACCGATGATATCTGACATTTAGAAGCATCTCAACTGCCGAAATTTTGCACTTCATATGAACTCGTCAGAACGAAGGAAATCAAATGCTTAAACTCGACAATCCGTTGATCAGCAAAGCAAAGAAGGAATATCGCTGCATGAAATTTTCACCTTCGGACTCAGGTATCAATCTAACTCATTGTCATTCAGTTTTTCTGAGGCCAGTGAAAATGCTTTTTATTTTTAGTTAATCTAACCTAAACAGGAGGAGTGGAGATTGTGTAATATTGATACGCCCATCATTGACCCGTGCACTTTACCAAGAGGTCACCCCCATCACGTTATGTGCAAATAGTTTATGATACTTGCATTACTAAACAAAATGGAAATTTTTGTAGACAAAAATTAAAAAAGGTTCTTACGAATAAGTTAGAGGCAACCACTCTGCACATCAACACCTTCTAAATAGATTTACGGACAGTTTTTCTCGTTTTTGGGTCTATCTTTCTTGGCTGGATGAATGTGGTATTTTGGAACTAGTTGAAGGACAAAGCATTACTTACGATTCCTAAACTAACGACACATCCACACCCACCATTGTTCACATCAGCAGGAGAGACTACACATGAAATCCAGTGCTCGCAACACATTGACGGGAAGTCTACTACTCATTTTTCAAACCATACCAGGTTAAGCAATTTATCAAAATGACAAAAACCATATGAATCTACTTAACGCGCACATTTACATCTAAGTAGGAAAGCGTTGTCACTCGAATGATAATTACAATTTAAAACGTTCTTGTTGGTTTAAGACAACCTCCGTGTCACATCTTGATGGCAAAATAGTTTAGTGAGTTTTCTCGATTCTCTACATCAGCTTAAATTTGTTTGTGTACCATAAAGCTTTTAGTAATAATCTAATGAGAAATCAATGAGTACTGCCTAAAACATGAGAACGTCGTGTACAGGACGGGCAATGTATAACCTGACTTTGGTTGGCTAGTGGCCCATGTCAACTGGAGATCAGGGTGACAGATGGACGTGTGCAAGCAAAGGTCCACGACAAAAGGTGTCTCGGTGTCTTCTGCTTAGTGCCACATTGTGATTCGCCTCCAGCGCTGTCTACATGGTTGCACGCACTGCGGAGACTGCCAGAAATTTACCTGAATAGACGCAGTAAGACTGCATTAGGCTGGCAAAACAGTGGCACGGGTGGTTGGTGGATACATGGAAGTATGTTGGACAGCTATCCTTCGTAAAGGAATACGGCAACTACAGCTACAGATGTAAGAGCCAACCTTTTTTTGGCATATTAGATCCGTAAATATGAACAAAAGTACTTCATAGCTGTTGATGCCCTTCCATTTACGGAGCTTTCGTTTGATATTCTGTTCACTAGTACTCTCCCAAATTGCCGTGCATTCCTTTCAAAAGACATCTTAGTAAGAAAATGCAGCGTAGAACAACAAAGCGTGTTTCATTATCTTGCATACTTTCTTACTGAGATTTGGATAAGTTTTCCATGTACTACTAATGTCGGAGACGAGCTCGTTTCGATTTACAGAATTTTATCTCAACCAGCGCATCTTTGGAGACGTATCCTTACGCTTGTTATGAATCACTGCCTTCGAGATCAGTGGCTGAGGCAGCAAAACCAAATGAGTGGCCTGGAATACAATAAGCATCTTGGAAGTATTTAGGTACGTTTGAAACATTCTGCTGGAAATAATCGTGACAGCTCAATAGGTGACGTTAAGCCACTGTTTGGTGTGAGCATTTGTGATACCAGTCGGAGCCGCCAGTCAGTTTGGTCATCAGTGCAACTTTGAACGGGCGTGCAACCTTTACCACATTACTAGCAAATAAACATCCCCTGCTAGAATACTTGTGTCTTTCAACTGATGGCCATGGCCCGGCCACATTTTTCTTTCTGTTAATTAGTAAGCTTGGCTTTGTTTCGAATCATGCTCCCAGAATCTTTACCGGTTCCGAATCGAAACTGTTTGTCTGTCTGTTTCGTTCTATCAGCAATTTTCTAACCTGTAAAAAACCACTGTTACGCCCATTTTGACAACAACCACAACGAGAGTGATTCTGAAGTTTTATTGTGTTTACAGTTTTATTAACGCCTCTGCAGATTTTGCGAAGTTTAAATGCCACAGGTTCAAATGAGTGAGGTTGAAGCCAGGTGTGAACAAAACAGGTAGTAATGCTTCAAGACTGGTTGAGTAATTCTAAACCAAATGCACTGTGAATTTGTACATAGTACGGTCGAAGCGTTGCCTATGTTTCTACACCCGCTGACGGACAGTAAGTGACTGTCAAAAGGTGATATAGAGCTACTTTTGAACTTTTACGTATGCATGTTCACACAAGCAGACAACCGTATGTGACCTCCTCCTGCAACATCCACATTCTGTTATTGACTTTGTGAATTTCACACATTCGGCATTAGTTGTATCTAATCGATTTGTGTTTCACGGACGCTGAGCATGAGTGGTATGTTTAACCTGGCAGTCAGACTGACGTGTGAACACAATGGATCCAGTTCATCTGGTTGGAAGGGGTGCAATAAACACTGACATGGTGGACTGATCGAGCTGTAGTCAACCGTTTATTACGCACCCCGTTTACCGCGACTGCCTGTCTAGTTTAGAACAACAGTAAGCAGCAGGCAGTGTATATGCTATCTATTTATTTATTCCCTGACCTATCCATATTTTTTGATAGGCATTGTCTGCGCATCAATAAACCTAACCATTTTTTTTAGGTTCGACACGGCTGAAAAGTATAAACTGATTGCTACAAAATGTGGTACTTAGGTCAATGTCGTACTGGTCAACATGGTCGCTACCATTAAAGTAAAAAGAAGCCAGACATGAAGCACTCAGCAAACCGAACTTTGCATTATCAATAACTGGTCACAGCACGCTTCAGCAAAATGACCTCTGAAATGTACATCAGCAGGGCACTGCAGTGTACCGGATACACGGCGATGGGCAGACCAAGAAAAAACTGTAAATCACGCAACCACAATCAGCCACAACTGGAAACAAAAGCTAGTCGCGAACTGAAGTGAACCCAGGGTTCCCACTCACAGGGCTGAAGAACCTTCTTCAGCCACGATGAGGGATATTGGTTCGCTGGTATTCGTATGTACGGACGTCCTCCTACTCAAATCCCAGGTCATGGAAAATATAAGGCAGTAAGTGGGATATATTCCGAGACTCGGAACTTCGGCTTCCCCTCCCTCATATGCTAGTTGTCTGACGTTTATTTTTGGGGTAGCCACACAATGATACGTTTTGACCGTTGCCAGAGTTGATCAAGAAATCTGCCGTTCGGAAATGCTGATGTAGTCGCGGTTCTATGTAGTAGCTTCCGCCAATGGCGTTTTGTCAGCAATTCTGAAGTAGTGTTAATGGGATATCTGATAAGTCTGTAATATTTCTCCATTTCGTTTGTATGCGCGCTAGGCAGCCGTGTAATTCACGAAAGAGTGGCATTCTTTTTTTAAACAGGGACGTTTTCAACTTATACATACTCGGGTTATTGGCGTTCAAAGTAAAGTACGTCAGCGATACAAACTGGATCAAATTATTTTACTCTGTGCTTCGTAGGATAATTATCGAGTTCTATCAGAGTGACAGACGTGCAGCCGTGTTTGACTCGGCTCTAACAACAAACTGGCATCCCCTCTAAATCATGAACCGATAACGCCTAGAATCTGACCTTTAACGTGATATAGATTCATAGATTTTATAATCTTTCCGTTTATTGCTATTGTTCAGCCAGATAACTGAAGTCGGAACCAAGCCCCAAGGTGCGCTTGAACAAGCATTCCATACAGAGTCACGTGCGTTAACGAGAAGCTGAGAATATTGACTACATTTTACGCATTATCAAAAGTAACCGTTGTTAGAGATATTGACCCTACTCGGCCCTATTCCTGTAAATATTCTACAGTGTGTCGACGGTATTTGATTTAACCCTTTGGGTGATGACCCTAAAGAAACAAACTGCATTAAGTGTGGCTACCAATATTGAGCTAACCACATCGATATTCAATTTAATTTACACAGTCTTCTCCTAAAGGCATCAGTAGGCTTCAGAAATACGGCGCACTACATGATCGTTTGGGGTACTACTTCGTAACAGTAACCCGGATTCGCGAAGGGCAATGGCAATGATTTGAAGACACGTTTGGGCTGGAAATGCTAAGCCAAATTCATCGCTAGGTGAGTGTGATGGCTGAATATCATTCTGGCATGAGGTTCTCTTCCACTTCGCGATAGGATGACCATAACAGTTTCTAAGCTTCACATCTAATAGATTAAATAACTCTTCGATTCACCCTTTGCGGAAGTGTGATTCTAATGTGAAAAACACTTTGCAGTGACGCTCTGGTGGGACCATCGAACAAAAAATGACGGAATATGATGCCAATGGAGAATGGTCGATTTCGAAACCGAAACGCAGAAGTCTAACCACTAGGATATCGTTTGCAAAAACGGTGAAACTGGTCAACATGTGTTTTACGAAAAGTCTGTGAGTACTGATGACACTCATTAAGCAATGGCTGTCCCACATTCGAACTGTTACGAAGCAACAAAGTGGATCCCTCTTCAGTTCTTTTATGTCACGTCTCCGAATAGTGCTTTGTATTCGCTGTACATCCCAGTAAAATGTTGTTGCATAAAGTCAGTCCGTCGAATTTCAGAGTGTTCTACTTTCCGTACTCAGTCAGCATCCTAGACACTTACGGTCGGACTTCATTCACAGCACCCTAAGGCATGCTATGATTTTCATTAGTAATCCACAGAAATGGGTCTAAAACTTGACAAAAGGTGTTCACTTTGTACGAAATTTTACTGTCTGCTTTCGCCAGGCTTGAAAAGACTGGTGGTTGAATTGGACCCACTGAATGGTAGCAGGCTGGGAGATACGTCACCTATTGCATGTTGTGGTTTGCAAAATGAGAAATCAACCACATTTATATCTCCCATTTTTTAGATTAACGCGTACCACACTCAGGGATGGAAACAGTTTAGGTGAAACGAGAGACTACTGTTAATGATGTCAGTTTTTATGGATGCATCATTCAATCTGGTTGATTACGCTCTTCGTGAAGAAACGTGTAACATCTCATGGAAACAATTGTTTGCTGTTTTCTTCAGTTTCGAACAGAAATGGTTGTGTAGCTAACGAAAGTACATTTTTATGTGGACGCAACTCACGACTGATTACACCTTCCCCATTGCAAAAAAAATCTCTCAGATCCTTTATTTGAGTTTCCTTCTTCACAAATTCCGTCAGTATTGCGTATCTTTACCACATCTGAGATTTGAACTCTGGTCACGCACTCATAGGGCAACTGTGTTCTCTTCTGCGTCAGTGACCACACATTAAGCATGACTCCTTGAACACGCAAACGCCCAGCAACAATCAGCCGTCAGTAATGCTCAGACTACCCAATTGCTTATCACAGTTAAAAAATATGGTCCGGAGTAAACTAACTGCACCGCAAACTTACACTTCGGCACAGAGACAGACGGAGTAAGTTTTTGATAAAATGTTGTGAATCGATAAATAAGTTTCGTGCATAATAAAACGCACATCCAGATATGTTGCTTCAGGGTGTTAGATCGGTTTTCTACAACGTGCTTCGCATACCTCGTGAAAAACCAAATTACATTTCGTAATAATCAGCTTTGTTCCCTCATATTGTGGACACTTGCACATCAGAATGCGAAATATAACAGGCAGTTTTATTGGACGACTTATCTGGCATAATTTTATAACTGCATTGATAAAATAAATAAACTTTGCGGTTACAGCGCCTGCTTGGTAAAACCGAAAAGAGCTAACCAATTGATATCACCATCTTTGAAGTCAGTTGCAGCGTGATTACATCTTTTGTATTGTTATGCTTTGTAACCTCCGATAATGAAACCAACAACTCATTATCAAATGTGATTTATTTTGGAATTAACAAGTTCACCATCGGCGTCTGTCAAAGTCATAGTGAAAACTACTGGGTAAGAAGTAGAAGGATTAGGTTCACGTCCTCTACCATGATGGAGCAGATTAAGGACTGTCCAGCTAAGTTTTAGTATTATAGATGAGTTTATAAGCAAGGTTAACTTTGCAATTTTTAATGCATATATAGCCCAAAGGAATGACTTGTCAACAGACATCGAACATTTGTCGTTTCGCCAGGAATTACAGTCTTTAGTTCTGTCACACCCAATCGAATATTGTCAACAATATGTTTAACAAAACAGTCAAGACCGTAAATAAACAACAGATTCACGATTCATTCTCACTCACTTTGGAAGTTTCCGTAAGATTCTACGACATTGCCTTCAGATCCGCTACAAAATTTAGTAGATAGTTTACCAGCGATATGTACGACAAGAATAAAATACTTGTGCGTCGTATGCAATTAACTAGACATCTCGACTGGACAAGAGTCGGTAAATTCTTAGTTAGATTCCATTGCATTTATTTCAGTGATATGACTACCAAGCTACCTTCCGTTAAAAAGCTTTTGGTGCAGACGACGTTGTTCACTTTACCTGCCCTACTGTGTAGATTAATTGCCAAGGTGTTTATAGTATAATTACTTGAATTTAATACCATTGAAATTGTATATCATTCTCAGTAAACAATAAATCTGTTGAGTGTGCAAACAGTGAATTGGGCGGTGGCATAAGACAATCGCTCCTAGTGAAAAACTCGTTCACCACGGTTGATAAATGATCATTCTGTGTCCAACCACCCAAGTCTTTTCCCATCAAGGAAACCTCAATTATTCATACAGGTAATACACGTGAGATCTTAGATCTCGTTAGATCCGGATACGTTGCAACGAATTCTCCGGTCTATCCTAGCAGATTTTATTGTACCTCAACATTTTACAACCTGCATCAACATGTTCATCTGGTTGAATTTCGACCCGAAAGTACTGCCAGTCACAGCTACAGAAAGTGCTTTAATGTGGGTAGCTGTGTTGACCTTGGTTATAACACTGCTCGTTGTTCAGTTAGATCGTCTAAAGACGATCCTGCATTGCTTTCCATAGTCGTACGTTCCCACAAGCATGATATTGCGAGTATTGACCGTTTGGAGCCCAGATGTATCGACGCTCATCAGGACTTCTTTCTCATTAAAATGTCCGTAAACTGACACTCGAACTCTAAAATGTGTATATCATCCACTCCCTCCGTTCATGAAACCTCAAACATAAGTTGGCTGCATAATGATAGAAAGGAGTGTTTACGTCTATCCGCTGGACTAACCGATGTTTTAATATAAGAATAGTCTTTCCATTATTCTCGGTTTCGTAGAAGCACCTATGCCGGCGGGTACGTTAATTTAACAGGCCGTTTTGTTTAACATTTCGCAGCAATCTAAGCAGTGTGTTGACCATGTTGGACCATACACGTCAGTCACAGATGTCCATGAAGGTGGGATGTGCTGTGGTGTGTTAAGTATATTTCCTTCACTGATAGTGTGTCACTATCGTACGGAAAAAGCCTGATCATGAACGAAACGAACACACATCTTGCTTATTGAACTACTGTTCCCACTGTGTTCGGGTGAATGTTTTACCACACTACACCTAGGTTTTATCGGGCATTTCAATTATGTTGCGCTACGTGCATCGTGATACCTTCCAGTTGATGTCAGTAACTTTGGATAATGCCACAGAGTCTGTGCCACTGATATTTCAAAAGGCCAAAGGAATGTGGTGGTTATTGCGATAACCGCTGAACATGGTTTGCCAGTCCAAACTGCCGATTACTGTGGCTTATAACCTCAGCAACGTTTGAATGTTGTTGACAGTCCATACCTTACAATCACACGCTCACTGCGAACTGTCAGGTACCTGTCTAGCCTTGTTAATTCGGGTGCCTCCATGCCAATCCAGCACACCGCTTTTCAAGTTGCACATTGTCTGTGTGTTAACTTCTGCAGGGTGAAACCGATTGTCTGGTGACCGGTGTATGATCTGACTCGGAACGATGAAAACAGAATGATTGAAGCATGGTTTAGGTATGCGTTTCTGGTCTTCAGTCAGTTTGGTTGAGAACACTTCAAGTGGTTACATGTATTTATTCTAGGGGGTAGTGAGACGTCCAGGAAAATACCCTCCTGTTTGACCGGGAGTTAACGGTTTACATTCTTATCCACTCGCGCACGTTATCAGCAGGATGGGTTTATGGAAAACGTATATTTTTTGTTGAAAACACTGATGGTAACTAACCTAGTTGTCGACAAACAAATGGGTGCAAGTTTTAGAAGGCTAGAAATCAACACCATATTTTCTAATGTATTACATAGAAAGCTAACCATGAGTGCAGGACCGGATATGAAGGCTGTTTGTATCTTGATGGCAGGAAACGGTCTGTAAATCATTCCTCTGGTCATTTGAGTTTCTAAGAACGCAATGGCTTCCCAACAACAATTTGTTGGATATGCTAAGTTTTGGTTAGGGGACACCTATCTTGGACTTGGGTAGCTTCATGGTAAGCTTATGGAGGTTGTTCGGCTGTTCTGATGTGCGCTATCGTGGAAGACGTTCACAAACGATCCCAAAAAACTGTGTCCTGGATTATCGCGTTGTGCACATGCATCAAATGGCCTCACAAAGCTTGACCAGTTCTCACAGAGCAAACGTTGTAATCTCATAACTACATTGATACAAGAACTATTTTAGCTATTCCATGCGGACTGTAAACTATCAACTAGATGATAATATCATGTAGTATTAACCAGGGAGTTCATTGCAAAACACTAAGAGCCATCCACAACCATAAATTTTCCTGGTTAGCTAGTAATTTACAAATAGTCGGTTTGCTATGAACTATAGACTTCGTAAATCCGATAGGTGCCCAAACCACACAGCGATTCGTCTGCAACCAGAAGTAATATTATCCCGACTGACGCTTAAGCCTGAGACACAAAATGCTCAACCATCGAATAAACACTGCTCATGCCAATAAAAAATTGCAAGCGGCAATGGGATATCGGATGGTGTTCACAGTAATCGGATAGGACAATAAGCTATTCGGATTTAGTGCTGATGAATAATAATCGCAGCTTTGTTATCCTGACCAGTTCCTAAGCTTCGAACGTCTCTCTCGCATCATATGCAGATCTGGAAGAGAGTAGTCGCTGGGTTACTGTGCACAATACAATTAAGTCTGATAGAAAATGAATTTAAGTTCTGGGTAATCAATCGAGTAAGGTTTATCGCAAAAGCTTTCACAGTAAGAAATGTGAATAAAAGTTAGAATGCAAATGAACTGATATAAAAGCAGTTGCATAAGAATTGAAAAGTCACATATTTAAAAGTAGTGATAAGCTTGTACTGAATGCAATTGAAAGATAAACTGGAAAGTGGACTATGATCGTAGGAATGTTAATTAAAAGCTGTGATCAATGAAATAATTGGAATTAATTTTTTGATGGAATAATTAATGTATTGATTTAATATACTTGCTATATTCTTCAAACTCGAGAGGATTTCACAGGACCTGACGCATCAGATGTGAGTGTATCCTCAAGTACATTCAAATTTTGCTCTGAAGGAAAACCAATTTCCCAATTCTTTTGGTCTTTGTTCAGTGTGAATCGGTCACCGAGTTTACGCAGAATAAAAATTAACAAAACCACTGCCACTAACACAACACAGGCTGTCGCAAATACCAAGTAGGGGAACGCACTCTGACCATAAATATTAATCAGACTACCTGCAGCATACTGTAACAGACTGGCCCCGGAAGCGCTTCCAACATTTACTATCAGAACCAAGAGACCAGTGATTGCATAGGACCGATTGATCGCTGCAAGAGTGACTGGAAACAGTGGACTTTTGAACAGACTGAACACAGAGGTGAACGCGAAGAACCATGAGTCGGTTCGTGGGATGAAAATGAGACCGGCTGAGGAGAACACAGTGCCTAACACAATCAGTCCCAGGAGTAGCTGGACAGGCATCACAAGAGCAAGGAAACAGGTTATCACACGTGCCAAACCGAAGCCAATCCAATAGATCAGATTTAACAGATATCCCTTCTGTGCGCTCATTTGAATGGGACCAAAGACAGCATAGGAAAACATGAATTTTCCAAATACTCGCTCGTTGCCCACAATTGTAAAATACATTATGAATACACAAACCAAGAGAACGAATACGCCACGTGTAGTACGTTGATATAGTTGTTGTATTCGCCTCCGAATTCGTGTAATGCACGACTCTGTCTGGGTAGTATCGTTTACAGCATTCTCAGGGGTCCTGGTGAACTTCTAAAAGTGGATAAAAAGACAGGGAAGATACCACCTCATTCTTTGTGCATAAACAAGGTGAACTTCGTTCAGCACATACAAAAAGTCCATAAATAAACAAGTGGAAACGTAGACACCAGACAAGAACGTTGTCGGGCAGGTGTGCTAACAGTCTGGTAATGATTAAGTTGTTCAGTTATTAACAAAGACAATGAAACTGGGCTTCTTCATGGGAAACTAACAATCCTACATAGTACTCTGGACGATAGCTGCTTGAAATTCATCGACAATTTACTGAAGGGCTGCTTGACAGAACATCAGAAGTTTTTGAGCGTCATCTCAAAAAGTTGGCATGCCTTACAGCACACACTTTCCAAATAGAATGAAGACTGACTGCCTGATTAACCTGGCGACACCTTTCAAACGGTCTTCTTGTCCGGCGCGTTCCTATCACGATACTGAACTGGACGGCCGAACAGCAGTTCAACTGGAGAGGCCGGTCTTCAGTGGTACCGGATGCAAGCCCTTGAAATGAAACAGAACCCCGTCTTCTTCAAAATTGCACAAATTATCAACTACCAACGCAAATCCCACTGGATGGAATCCAGTTCCGAGCTTTCCCCGTTATCCATCACATCAACCAAGAGATAAACAGTCCATAGAGGTCCGTAGTATGCTTTAAGTGATAAAAAATACCCGTAGAAATCATGAGAAGCAATTTGTTAGCGAACAGATCTTTTCGATAGATTGACATCTTAGGCCGATACAGTTACATGTGGTCGACATACAGACATGTAGAGAGCGTTTCGTACCGGCTACCGTGCCCCGGCCACCGCTTTACGAAAGATCAAGTGGCGTGCCCTGTCTGTAGCCGAGGTGATCGCAATCCCATTAGGCCATCTAGATTTGTCTATTCAAGAACACTTCGCTCATACCTCGGGATCACCACGGATAAACACAGTCACTCACCTCAGGCGATTATCTAATCCTGTCCTCTCCAACTCATCCCAATTAACAATGACAAAAACTACCTCGCTGATGAACATGACCACGAAGTCGTGCTTGTGTTTCATCCAGTCGCCTTGTTCTCATTCTATTACTGAACACAAACTTCTCTCACTGTTATTTGACTTGATATATAATTATACCAGCCTAAGATGAAAATTTACTGAAAATATTTCTGTTCGCCGAAAATTTGTTTCACAAAGTCAGACAGGCATGGGCAGAATTGCGAGTGAATATCTTGAAACAATTACACGACTACAATTCTCCATCACTATGATGACCGTAGTCACTACAAGCTAGATTATGTGAGATGACTGCGTCTCCAATCATACCAACTGGGTGTCAACAAATTGCACATGTCAGCGATCTTGTTCAGTCTCTCACTTTTGGTTAACTAATGGAGATGACCTTAGATACAGGTTTGTCGGTTTGAATCCTGTTTGGCCTGTGCCTTCGTGGTGGGTCCTAAAGAAAGCGGGAACTGTTCTGAAACCGCGTTACTTTGACTATGAGCCTCATGAAACATTTTCACCATTATTCTCACCAATGTAGGGTTTCATGTAAAATCCTACTGTCTCAGTTTGGTTACGCTCTTCGATTGGTTGAATGAGCAGGTGTTTAAACAAACCACCTTAAACGTATGAGATCAGCTTATCACCAGAACGACGAATCAGTCGTTTTTTTAATGGGAACCTGTTTACGAAGATACTTTCTCTATCAAGGTTGAAACATCAGCTTTGATATCTTGAAGAACTTATCATTGTGACGAAGCTGGCTGCCAATCGACTGTACGTTTTATGCAGTTAGAACGGTGAAAATAGTCATAACGACTGTGCTTGCTGGGGATCACAATATTCATTCAAGCCGACAAAGCCGTGGGACCGCATGCATAAATGACTAAGCCGCAAATTCACCATTGAACTGTGCATAACGTTCACAACATAGAACTTCGTTTGGCAGACAAGTAAATTCCATTCGGGTCACAATCTAAGTGATGATTGATGAGGTTGGCGATTAGAGGAGTGAGCTCTCCAGCAGCTGAACACAGCAGAGTCTTTGTTAAGCTACTCATCTTTTGATGCTGACGTCAACGGAAGATGGAGGAGACTGTAACTAGAACAACCAATCTTATACCTCAACCATACTGTCGGTTAGGATCTCTTCGTATTTTCTCCAAATCGTACAAAGTGCCGCTCCTACTGAAATAATTATAGACAGCGTTCAGTGTCCGATCTAGAAAACACATCGTAAACCGATGGTTAAATTGACATCGTAAGCATGCATGTTTTACGCGGGTGGAAACAGACAGAAAGATAAAGGATTATTGGTACAATCAATAGAGGTGAAAATCTTCCAAACAGACTACCGCGGTGATCCCATGTTGTTTCCGGTGTATCACAGTAATATGCCAACAGACAGTGTATCCCGATGATTTCTAGATGATAAGAAATGATAAATCAAAATGTAGCAAAATACAGATTGTTGACGGATGCTTTATCAGGCACAAACGTTAAGGTGATGCTGCAAAAGTTAGATATAGCTACGTTTTGGTCACCTGTTGGCTCAGTCACCCTGAGAGGTGCTCAACCTCATTTACAGTGCCGGTTCACTGCTTTGCACAACTCATACTTTCACTGGTTTCCTGCAAGTTCTGATTTGGCCAACAGGTTTTACGCATGTGCGTGCTCGCGTTAAGCTTTTTTCGCTGGTCGGGTTACTCATAAGGCTGGCCCGTTGGCTATTGAGGCAAAGCTGTGCCAATATCCATGTGACTCAAAGACTGGATGTAGATCTTTGTACTGTCACCTGAGGACCTAACGGAACACATTCTTGAACAAACAGCGAACCGGTGGGTTGCAACCCTCAGACTAACAAACACATTTTGTGTGAACAGCTGTACACACGCTAAGGTTTGTTAAGTTTACGGACTTGCGATGATTCAGTAACCATTGAATATTGTTATGGGCATCTGGGTAAACATCGCTAAACCGTATCTTGATGAACATTGGTCAATACTTCTCTGCTGACCCTATATGCAACTTGCATTTGTTTAGCTAACAACGCAATTCACCCCAACCTGGCAAGGAAGCTGACAAATATCAAAACAATCAGCGAGCCGTTGTACCGTAGACTGTGGACTGATGAATAACAAGAATGATGTTATCAGTCTCTAAATACTAATTGATAGTGGTTCGGTTTATGCACGAACAATCACCTGGTATACCACAAGGCGTAACTAGACGTTTGTGTTGAAGTGAAAATGGCTCACTACGAAGACATTCCTTCCGGATATGAAACTGTGCACTCACTCGAAGTTGGATGGACATAGTGAGATAATAGGTTGGGTTTAGCGAAAGATGGGGAGCTTTTCCCTCTAAAAGAGTGGTTACTCAGCAAGTACATATCCACAGAAATAAGGCAAATCTGGGCAAGAATTATTCAGGTAAAACGTGCTCATCGTACCTTTACGAGCTGTGCGTAGCAGATCGCCCCAACAACATAGGGTTGAACAAACTAGGGGCAAAGCGAAGTGGTGTCGCTTAAATGGAGTGGATAAGATGTGATTGCTTTCGAACCGATGTATCTTACTTGGGGGAGTGCTTGAATGTGCAATTGCTCAGAGCGAATGAAACGATATAATATAGTTCCACCGAACTTTACACAGCGGTAGAGAGCGACGAGCAAATGGGGTTGGTTGCATCACCTCCTAAACAAGGAAAGATGGTTTCTTTCTGAAAGGAATCTCACAACAAAAATGTTCTGACGACTAAGTTCTACCGTAGGCTTTCGTGCAAAAGATTTGGCATTACAAAACTCCGTATTATATGAGCGAAGACAGAAGAACCGAACATATGAGTACAGACGAACACTAAACTATGGTTGAATGCATTTGAATGTGTTGATACAAAGGATTATAGAATGCAAAGGAATGTTAAAAGTGATCAAACGATTTTCAAGTTTTAAAGTACTACATCAATTATACAGAATGGAACGGAACTGCTGGATAGAAGCTTCGTGAATCTAGAGTGGGGTAATCCATTTTCGTCAAGAAAAAGATGATGTTTGTACAAGGCAAACAGAGAAAAAGATGGATAGAATAGTATTATGAGGTACACCGGAATATGTGACCAATGATAATTACTCATGAAAATATGGGTCAAGAACAGTTCAAAAATAACTTGTTACCAAAATTCTAAGAGATGGTTACCAGCCACATTCATTACATATTCAAGAGCTGCTGTGGTCTACATAGATCTTCACATTTTATGTCCTGGAACGACAAAATTGAATCTACTAGACAGACGGTCGCATCAGCGATAGATATCGACTTACTGGTACGGATGTATGTACTCGTCCTGTGATGACGTGTAGGCGTAATTCAACACTGTCACTAACATGTGCCTGCATGTCTAGTCGTCATTAGCCAACCGATGACGATTTGTTCTTGTTAGTCTCTCTAGGGAATTATGTACACCTATGTGTTCTCCGTTCCGACCTAAGTTTATACATAGCGCTCCTCGTCTTGCATAACAGCTGATTAAATTTCGGATTGTTAATTCAATATTATTTGACAGCCTTAGTTATTTTCGGTGTGTTTGATTGAAAAAATCAATTATTCACTCAAGTTTAAAAAACAAATCCCATTTTTTGTCTCGTGCGTTTCGCCATCCCGTAAAAACAATGTGAACAGTTGAACGATACTTGTTTTCAGATAGGTAAGACAACTGTCACGAGACACAAAGCCGGACTGAATTGATTAATCTGTTCGTTCTGAATGTACAGAAGCACCCATCATCCTTGTGGTATGACGTTAAACCTCACGGCGTCAGTGACCGTTGTGTAACCAAATTAGACAAAACATACCTACACCCTATTTGTGTTGCGGATAGGTGACAGGAATTACCCTAGTCACATTATCAGGCTAACTGATTGCTCACAGTTATTCGGTGTGAAAACATACTCTGTTAGCAATGTGACGAGAACGTCTATTCTTCGTGGCGTTTGTACAAAATTTTGGAAGTCTGAATGTTTCCTTCACATTTTTAATGAACCTAAAGCTCAAAAAAGACAACCTCAAAATTACAATGTGCATGTCTGGTAAAAGCATGAAGATTAGGCAATACCATGTGATATCATGGTTTGCCAAAAACATGATTTGGTAGATTTAAAGAACTACCCAAGTAACTTAGCTCAAACAGAGTGCACCTGCACTGAAAGTCCCGTTGTGCTTCCATTACATCACCTCTTCTCTGCCAGTAGAGCAGTCGTACCATGACGGTGAGAAAAATACTCAATAAATGCACTCATAAGTGTTGCGAGTCTGTCGTCAAGGGTCACTAATATACGCGTTAGTCGGGTAATGCGATTTTACGAAGCAGCCATCATGGATTTGTAGGCACGTTTCCAAAGACCCGGTGGTGGCTAATCCTGTGGAGCTCACAGCTCGGTGTTAGAACCATCCTTCGGTTTCGGCTAAGGGATGTGACTGTACTAGGTGATGCTAGTAAGAAAACAGATTGTAATCAGCACAGTTTCAGACTGCATAAATGCTAAAAATGGACACTAGGTTGTAAATTGTTGTACGCAAGACGGTCGTTCACGTAAAATTTGAATGTCTCAATTCATTTTACGTGAATCATTTGAAAGATGGGTCCAGGGTTTTTCGTTTATGTACAGTAATCTTGTCGGCAATCGTTCACCATTATTAGTCTTACGGTTTGCGCTAAATGAATAACATGACTTGGTACATCTGTTTGCATTGCGCTCTGGGAACTTGTCTACGCACATACTGAAACATACCCGACATGCATTCTCCTGCACAAAACGGGGTTAACTTCGACATCAAAAGCGGACAATCCTCTATGGAACACGTAATATCCGTCCTTAAAATAATGGTATTCATATGTTTGCCTTTAAAAATATTTCAACCTTAGCTTCACAACGTTCTACAACAAACAATTTGCACTGTGCTTGACCAGAAAGAAATTTTGCGGCTCAGTCACATTCAAGTGTGACCACCAACGACGAAAATCACGATGACACGATGTACATGCTTTCAGGAAGTTTCGCTTCTCGCTATCTAAGTGTCAGGAACGTTCACTTTTGGAGCAGTCTGCATTCCAATGATATATCTATCGGGGAGTTAGCAGTAGTCTCATGCATCATCAGTCGCTTTTAAAAATTTCGTTCTAGCCTAAAACATTAGTTTCTTAGATTTTTGTTACGCAACACGCAGATGGATGTTCGAATGTGTACCATCGAACTGTCACGTTACTTTTCAGCTGAACTGCTCTAATACCACTGATCCACTTTTTTAAACTACGCACACAACACGAATGGAACATCCAGCTCATTGAGCATCTCACATAAGTACACACAGATTAACGGGCCTAACCGTGAGTGAACTGAACGAAGATTCACCATTCGATGTTGAATGTCTGTTTGAGTGGTGTGTAGTCAGATTCGACATTTCAAATGAATTACCACTTAGTAATGAGTACCCATTCGTATGGCTTCATGGGTAGATTTTACGCACTTCCACAATCAGTTAATCAGTTCAGTCTTGCCATACCTAGGCAAAGCTGGTTTCTGAGAATCACCTATTTCTGGTGGGATGCAGTGAAGGCTTCGTGACGTTAAGAAGCAGGTTGGCTAATATGTTTTACCGGCTTATATTCAGTCACCAAGGCGCCTATAACGAGTTGGTGCTATCAACGAGTGTTGGTGTAGTACATCTGAATTCCAACTTTGCTGGTTGTTGACAAGCGCGTTCAACTAGAGCATTCATTAACTTACCAGACAACGTCCTGGTTTTGAATTCTTCCTACTCCTGATGCAGTGAATTCGACATTGCCGGAAACCTCCGAAAGTCGCAAAACAGCCACAACAGACCAGGAGGACTAGAGCAACTAGGTTGTAAGGAATTGTTGGATCAATAATAGCAGAATCCGAGGCGTTACCGTAGAAAGCGACTAAGTTTTTCTGGATGTTGATCGTTTCGTTTTTAGTCGCGTTGGATTCATCGTGGATTGTGAAAGGGGCAGCTAGCAGAGGTGCTATAGCGGCTCCCAACCCGTAACCCGCATGCATAAGGCTAAACGGACCAGACGCTTCGGAGCCCCAGATTGAAGCAAGTAATGGATTTCCATCTGAAATAAATGAGAGGACATGGTTATTAACCCTCGATGTCTGGTGATGTTTGAATTTGGTACTGAGTTCCAACAGCCTTATCAAATATGAAAAGTTTGAACAATGATGGATATTCACTTTTTTAATCTGTTTTATGTTTGATTCTCTCATCAACAGCTTTTATTGACACCAATATATGATCGTATTTTTGCTAACTCTTAAAAGCAGAAGTTCTGGTTAGCAAGGTGTTTCATACTAACGTCTTCCTACACAAAACAATCAAACCTATATTGGTGTGTTCGTTAATTAACGATCCTGCGCATCCATCGAAAAATCATTAAAACTTAGTGGTTCTCTAAACAGAAAACGGTCTTTTCCAAATGTTGTTTCCAGGAAACCACAGGGGTGCAACTCTGGAACTTTCAACTGTCAGCTACCCGATAAAAACAGCGTAGAAAAGCACTTTTGTTCAGAACTGTTACTGATGACCAAAAGCTTAGTGTCATTTGGTCAACCTTTAAAATCCATAAAGACCCGAGCATACGCATATGTTTGAAAACGAATTTTCCCTCCCTCACTCTCTATGTATGAAACCTGATATGGTGTAATCTAGAGCTTCTTGATTTATTGCTTCTTTTGGAAACATTTTCCAACTCAAACCGAATTCTGATGGCAAAAACATAATGGTGAAAATCGTTAATACCACAACCACCAGTTTATGAAACCCAGCAATGATGTACCACTGATAAGTAGTTTGGTAGATTTGACGTACTAGATGGAGCCGAACTAAATACCAATATTTAATTGCATGGGTGGAGATGATAAACAACTATCAAGATGGGTGATTTAGGGTATTAACAGTTAAGTCAAACACTGACTATATATAATCAATATTACCTTGCCCAACCACAGACCACACCTTCATAAACACCGGTCATCCCAGTATTCACCAGTCAAAATCACAGTACAGACTGCGGAGTAAAGTCATATTCTGCTTACGAGGTATCCAGACCACGGGGTTAATAACAGTCCGAACGATGGAATGTTTCCATGCCTAGCTCAGAATGGCAACAACGGATAAAACGAACAGTTGCAGTATAATTCACATTCCTATTAGCTATGTTACTCTTTCATTTATGAAACAGTCACTAGGCTGAGTTTAATTTTCACGTAGTACTCTAAACGTCCAATTACGATTCAACTCATTTCTGGTAATAATCTTATTTCACACATGGATAAAATATAGCCATACGTAATAACTATTAACTGTGTTCATTCCGACGTCTTCACCTCATAACGTGCACAAAAGGTTTCAGTCCACACTCTACTCTAAACGCTATTCGAAGTACCTGATCATATACAATACAGTTTACTTCTTTAGGACGAGACTGTGCAGGTTGTTTTTACAAAGTGGAATGTTTTCATGACAGCAATAACCCACTGTCCCTCAAGATTGACGGACAGTTTGAATCATTTTAACCAGCGCAAACTGTTCAGTCGTGTTCACCAGAAAAAGCCAACTCTTCTGACAGTTTCTTCTCAATGCTAATGTTCGTCGGGTTATTAAAGACCAGAGTGCGTGCGTTTGTCCGCCACGTAACGATGGAATTTTCCTAAATTTCCCACGGTATTTTCTTTCGGTTTGAATTTTCATGATTAAGGCGGCTTGGAATTTTAATCAAAACAAGGTAGTATATAGCCAAGTAAAACACATGGATAGTTGTGTCACTCTATTGAAGTGAACTTGCCTGTAACCTTCCAATCATGACGAGTTGAATACCATCCAATATAAATGAGGTACACTAATGATTAGGTTGAATAATATATTTAAAACATAAGCAAGAGGTTTGAAAAATCTTTTACTTTAATCTGAAAGACAAATTTACAGAAAAAATCGCATGACTGAATTTAGAAGAAAGTTCCATCAAGTATGAATATACGGGTTAATAACTAGACGCTTGGAGTCTAAACAGATCTTCCAAAAGAAGGCTCAATTGCAATGTCTGTTTGCGAAGAATGCTTGTAACACAAGCTAGTTTATCTATGTGAACCAGCTAATTTTCCATTCTCACCCCTTGCTCTAAGTACTGAATATCTTCGTTCTCTCCGTGTACGATGTGCCTTCGCAGACGAACCGCAATTATTTATGTATCGCATGACCGTCACGATTGTTTTTAATTTCTGAGTGCAAATTCTAAGCTAAAACTTAGTCACAATATCTCGTCACCATATCTTTGGGTAAATTGCGCATGTTGTAGTCGAATACAAATGTACAAAAGTTATGTTCACAGAGGTGTGATTGTGAAATATTGTTACTGACCCGTGATGGTCACATCCACAATTACACTCTACAGTTCAGCAGCTATAAGTAATATATACTAAAGACAGAAAAGAAACCTGTATATATCGAGTTACTGTTCAATGACAATGTGACAGTTTGACGTATCACCAGAAAGCTTTAAGCTGCTTTTAACGGAAATAACGGTTCATTTCAGCTCCACTCTAGTACTGAGTCTGCGCATGAAAAATGAAGAGCACGCTTCTCTAACATGCTCCTGTGGATACATCGTGTGTTTTTCTAGAACCAGTTAAGCCGGCAAAACGACCGGTACAAGACCATCTCTGTCACCATCGCCCACACTAATGCTGAATCAACGGTGCGAATCAATGGACAGAATTTGATTTAAAACACTTTGTGGTAAATGAAGCCAACCTTCATATCATAACCTGTGTATCATAACCTGCGCTCCGTAAACGTACCAAAAACTACAGTACCAGCTTTCATTGCGTCTGTTTTCATTGCTGCATGAAGATTACCGTTCTGTCTTATGAACATGCAACTTTTCTGATAAGCAGTGTGACACCTTCTATAAGTTAGAAGAGACTCAACTGCGAAAAATCTGAGCTCTGATTGAAACCATACCAGTGACAGGAACAACAGGCCCAGAGGTGATAAAAGCTCTACCAAATGAGCAACGACGCTATGACAGGAGCTGGTGAATTTCTTTGTTGAATTTAATTCTTGTACCACCTTACTGTGTCACACGGTTTCCACCGAGTGTCCCAAGGTGTTGACTGTTCAGGCAGTATTTCTCAAAAGGTTTACACTGGAATCTACCGACTCCATTGTTGAGCACTGAAACCGCAATGCTGATATTAGCATAATCCACACGACGCGATGGATTGAGGGATTAAGTGACTCAGAATGTTGAGCCCCTCAGCCCCCGGCATGGCTTATTAGTTCATGGGGTAGAGCAATTGTTTGTTTGGACACACTACTTCTATAGCTGGTTCGAATGGAGCCCGATCTCAGAATTTTCGCAATTGTGTCTTTGTTAACATACACCCATGTTTAATTTACCAAGGACTGAGCAGCAAGTGATGTGGGATGTATGCAATCTCGTTAATCATTGTAAACAAATTTGATTGCTACCTCGTGGACGTCTATCGTAAGACCTTTAGTATGACGAAGAACGGCCTTAAAAGCGGCAAAAATATGGTAGATTCTTTGTCTCTGCCTCAGGTCATTCTAATTGACCAACTAACTTGTGGTGAGTAATCCGTGTGAGCATCCAGCCACATAAAGGACAATGCACAGGGTGGGCAGCGTGCGAACCCAAGGGATGAGAACGTTGGTCACAGCCGCGATCAACAAGGCCAAAGATAACTGTCCCGGACGAAGCCATGCCCATCTATCAGAGGTCCAACCGCCAAGCAGTGAGCCGGAAAATAATCCGACTGATCGAAGTGAGAGCGCTGTGCCCATTTGTTGATAGTCAATGTTAGTTTGTTTCATCAAAGTTGGAAGCGTCGGGCCAAGAATCTCGCTGTAAAGACCCTGACATACGAGCAATACAATTTGAGAGCATTTGTAATTGATTAATCAAAGATATGTTCTTGAACAACGTGTAGTACTCGTACGCAGAAGTGACTATATAAATAATACATATATGATGTGAAACAAGATAGAATTATGGAAATCAAGGTGGTGATAACGTGGGAATAGTGTGGTCTACACCAAGATTAAATACTGTCAGCACAATAGGATACTGAAGTCAGACCTTCATGTACGATACACTGTGTATGTACAGACTGCCTCAAACGCACTACCGGACGTGTCATGCAGCCGATCCTGTCCACGGTCAGCTAAGCATAGTACAGCTAGATGACTTGTAAATATGCCAGAACTACACTTAAACAAAAGTTTGCTGGATACAAAAGAGGTCTGACAGACTGCAGATCAAGAGCAGTTTCAGGAATAGTATGAATCTTATTACGTGACGCTTGCTGGCTTCATGGATTATTGCATGGAGTGCACGGAGTCCAGAAGCAGCAACTCTTGTTTTCTGGCATGAAAGAAAATTTGTTAGGCATGGAACACTAAGGATATTCAACATAAACTCGCCTCACCCACTGATTAAACAGAATTTCACCGTCACTCCATCTTTTCTGTTTTTAGAAGAAGATCACCGATTAAACCATGTTTAAACGGTCTAGTAGTTCAGTCTTGAATTTTTTGAATCATTACCGTGTACAGTCGTTTCCACACCCCCGAATGGTAACAATCAAAAGTGCGTCCACTTAAATCAAGTATAGTTAGCCTTTTCTATTCATATTTTATCGAGTATATATATATTACATTGGTACATTATATCAATTATGAGGGATATTCCAAGAACTCCTACCGAAAGAAAAAGTGCTAACACTCGAAAAATTCTTTCAGTAAAAAATTGTTCTAACTACTTGTGTCGTGTTCAAGAAGATCGAGAAAACGAGGTGAAAACTTTTGTCACTTTGGCTCGGGAACAATTTTTGGTGTAACCGAAAAGGTTACCTGTAGGAATCTGTGATATCAACTTGCCATTCGTCGCCCAATACTTTCGTTGTTCATACTAACATCTCCTTGCGAACATTACTTAGTATCCATGCTTCAATCACTTACGGTGGTTATTGCAATCGATTTTCACATATTCTTGTAAGAATTGCCATTACAACAGCATAGGATCAAGGTTATTTCTGTTTCTGTTATGGTACACCTAATGTACTCCTTATGTGTGATCACATAAGCAGACAACCAGTCAAAACTTCCACATGGGAATCTTTTGGTATGCAATTCACCGTTGCAGTGTTCGGGCTGTAGGTTGGCTATGGGCTAGTAGGTCTGATTGGTTTCTCGTCCGTTTCTGCTTAAACGCAGCAAAGTAGAGCACTACTTGCGAGGGTGTGAAATGGAAAAATTTGTGACGTCAATGAACCATGCTCGGCCGATCTCATCTCATGATCTACACTTGTAGCTGCACTGGCGTTACAGTGAGCACGACAGGTTGGATAATGGAAATGGTGTGCCATCAAACACCAGTACAAATGAGGACCATCACCTTCCGTTGGCTAGTAAGTGTCTATGACAATCAGGCCGTATCAAGTATTGTCCGGTCGAATAGGAATACCTGATGGGAAAATGTTCTACGTCAGTTTATCCACTTTAGCTCATTGCAAATCTTGAAATCTCTTAGTGTGCGTAAGTTCACACTCATTGTAAACAATTTAAATGTGCCATATGGCCAACAACTTCGTTTTCGGTTACATATCACCAGAGTGAATACATGCAGTTCGTACGGAACCGTGTTCTCAGTGTGAACCAAACGAAATAGACGATGAGTCCAGATGAATTCAACCAGGCCTTAGATACAAACGGAGGCAACAATTAAGGCAGTCGTGTCATACTTGTGACTCCACAAAAGAATGTTATTCACACAAAATAAGATGCAACCGAATCAGATGACGTGTTTTGCGAAAGCACTTTTGAAAACTGCTGTAACGTCAAGATCTTTGTATATGAGGAGGTTGAGTGCAATAATAACAATAATAATAATTCGTTTAGATTTACATACACGTTTTTAGTAAACGGGCACCTGAACGACAGGAGGAGAATATCCGCATGAAATTCAATCCTGAATAGGTCGGAATACTTATGCGTTGAGTGCCACGTGCTCCTAATCAATGGATGTTACGGGTAAATCTTAATGCTCCATATTTTACCCTCTCTCCACTGAACCCATTATCCTGCAACGTCGTTGTAAGCAGTGGGAGTTCGTCAGCTAAACATTCTGATGAATAAATGCGTCTGGCACACGTAAACAATGTTTCGATTAATGCTCGCTTGTTCTTTATCGGTGTAAAACTTGTGAATTGTGTGTACTGACAAGTCCAGGTGGACTTTCGATACATATTTCTTCTTACTGATCCATCATTCTTGCGACCGATGAGGATGTCTAAAAACGGTAAGCATCCCTTCTTTTCCACCTCACAGGTGGCTGTTAGATTAGCATGACATACGGTGAACCGGTTTACCATTTCATCGATTCTTCGCGAAGATTGAGCAAACATGAAAAACAAGTGAGCGTTGATGAGAATATGTTTTACGTGTGCCAGACGCATTTGTTCATCAGAGTGTTTAGCTGATGAACTCTGACTGCTTGCAGCGACGATGCAGGATAATGGGTATCCACTGAGATTTATCAGCAGACAGAGTCAGCAACGTGTAGCAGTAGACGAGATTCTCACGGTTGGGAAGAAGAAAGTCTACAGTGAACTACCATTCAAAGGTAACACTTCTCCACGTCGAATAACAGAATGCCTCGTCGCGTCCATTAAGTGAGCATACAATGCGGCTGAAATCGTAGTCGCTGAACGAACTCGTAAGCTACCTTTACCTTCAATTAAGGAGGAGCAACCTATTG
>LUCH01004441.1:3045-20271 GCA_013368495.1 Paragonimus heterotremus | reverse complement strand
AAAACTTTCCAGACACATAAACCAGTCAACAGCCTCCATGGTTTTATTATTTATCATACGTACATAATCACAACAATTTTGCAGGAGCAGTTTGCACTTTGAGGCTGCAAAGCGCATTCACGAGCAAGCGTATTAAACAGGGCGCGAAACAGCATCTAATGTTGTTTGTGCTGCTTGGACAGTGTGGAACACCAACACCCTCTCGTCAGAATAATCAAGATCAGTGAATCTCCCATCAAGTGGAAGGTCCACGCTGGCATCTTTCGAGGGCCGCAGACATTACTTCATTATTTCGTCTATAGCAAGATTAAATGACAGTGTTGAAAGTGGAAAGTCTTGACATACGCTGCTCCTAGTGCTGAAGTTGTCAGACTGCTCACCATAAATCCTAACCTGAGCTGCAGTACGGTAACGAAACAGCGACAGTATGTCGACATACTTGGTCGGCACAACCCTGCGTTTGAGTGACTCCAAAAGTGTATATCCATTCACATTGTTGAATGCATTTTTATAGTCGAGAAATACGGCCATTTTTGGCCGGCGGTATATATAAAGCTGCTCCAGAATTTGACGATGGGTAAAAATTTGTTCTACACATCCCCGCCCAGGGTGAAACCCTGTATTTTCTCCCCTAATGTTTACCTCCCAAGTTGCAGTAAGTCGATTAAGTGTACTGGACGCCAGAACACTAGAAATGACTGTGGTAAACTTACCCCCCTACAAGGTTTTTGTGTTACTCCGAACTCCTTTCTCCAATACGGGAACAATTACCAATTGACACCAACACACCAAGATGTCCTCCGTCGTCCACGCAGATTGAAACAACTAAGTCAAGGCCTTTACTAACGCTTCCCCGCCTTCTTGGAAAAGGGCCGAAAAGAGATCATCTGGATGAGCAAGTCTATCAAGTTTGAGAGCCGAAAGGCAATTGTAGACCTCAGTTTTATTGGATGGTCCTGAATCTACAGCCCAGGATGTTACATCCCAAGATTTTGGCGATGAAACAGTAGAGGCAGGAAGCCAGCTAACTTTTTCACTAGCCATCTCGAATGGATCCTTGTGAACAGACAAACGCGACGTGAACTACCTCTAAACCTGAGCTGCACATCCTTACAAATGATCTTGAAAGTCGATGGCAGTTAAAAATCAATAATAAATAAATATAAATAACAATAATAAATAGACGTGCTTATGTTTGTTCAGGCCTTGTGTGGGGTCGTGTTGGCTATCTCACCCCTGGGGAGGCAGATGACCCCTATCAGGGACGTAGCGCAGTGGATTTGTCAATAAGGCGCAACAACACCATGAGATACCAGTGTCGACATAACCACAGCAATTAGACAAATACGAAAACCATACGACTGACTATCGATGAAATCATTACTGCCTAAATCAAGACTGGTTATGTCACAGGCCATTATCTGGTTAAGCTTCTTAGAAAACAACAATTCGAAACTAAGCAACGCCTATAACCAAGAAGAAGACTGACTGGAAAGCATGATACATGGCACGATAAGATGAAGTGAAAAAAAGGGAATAGAACAGGATAAAACGCACTTAATTGGGCTAGTGAAAACTAAGTCCTACCAGACGTCCAAAAGAACAATACACAATAAATAAACAAATTTTGGCCATCTACATTTGTGATCAAAAATGCTTACGTCAGCAACCGTCACCTCCTCAAGCCTCTTGGAAAGTTCTCAGCTGGGCGAGCCAGGAAAAGGAAGAAAATTATTCGAAGGCCATTGGACATTTTAATGGGATATTCTCTATCCACATAATTTTTCACTGAATTTGTCTAACAAAAAATGCGCACAGGAGAAGGTAAGAGGAATTTTTATGGCAACAGATGTCCAAGGAAACCTGTAGTACTCGGGATTAGTGACTCCGAATAGCCTTAGAAATCTTACTCAAATAAAAACTTTCCACGCAAGTAATAAGGAGAACGCCTCGCACAGGTTACAGTTACAACTCTCTTCACGAAGCAAGAAGCCGAATTTATGGACTCACAACAGTATCAAGGAAATCAGTCTGTCATTGGCTGACCATATTGCCACATGCTAAGTCACACTGTGAGCTGACTGGTGCAATACAGACCACAGAACTCAGTGAACAACGGAGGGCGTAACATTGAGGCTGTTCATCCAATCCTGGTGTGGTATCTTTAATGCGACGTTTGTATTGGTCCTTCGTTAGATCTGCTATTGTGTCGAGATATGGATAAGGGGTGAATCGAGCAGATTGTCTACTCAATACTACCTGTATGCTGCATTGTGATAAAATAAGACTCCCTAACCTCCAAGAGAGTATCTATACTAGACAGCATTCGTATAAGTGTCTGTTTATATTTACCAAGCATTCTTGGTCTGGCCGAGAATACACGTCCAGTGGTGTAAGATCCGGCGGCCTTCGAGACCGTTCGAGTCTCATTTCTCTACTGATCCATAGTTGAAACAAAACAGTAATAAGATGGTTACGCCCAATAAGCGAACAGTGCAAAGCAGAGCCACCCTGACTGAATCGTACTGAAGAGCAAATTCGGAGTTGACCAAATGCCGAATTAATTCTTTGTTGTACTAAAGTTAACAAATAACGACCTAGATGAAAAGGAACTTCAGTAATTTGAGAATGTCACTCCGACCTGGTATGTATATACTGCGGATGTATAACCCGGCTATTCTTGTTCACAATACCCCCTTCAAAGTGTCACGTTTAAGATTAAACTTTCTCCGGCTCAGAGAAACCTGATGAGTTTTCAACCAAGGACGTTAGTCAAATTGAAACAGACTACGATAAGTCAGTGTAGCCTAGCTGCTGCAGATACACATTTGTAAATTAAGCCATCCACTCTAAGGTGAATGCTTTTACGCAAACAGAATGAAAGTGGACATTGAAAATATATTAAAACTAAATTTGCCCCCACTCGTCCGTAAGCAATGTTTACAGTAGGTGAATGAGACAGGAAATGATTTACTCTAATAACTGACTACAAAACCACCAGATGAATTTTTTTATTTTTTCACTTCATCTCGGGCTTACTCCATTGAGAGGTTCCCAAGGGACTTGGCCAGACAGTGATTTGAAAGATAAACAGCCTCAAGCAAAATCGTAATAACATTAACATATGTCGTTTTCATGAATCCCATGTCTTATCAAACTTTCATCTACAAAGACTAAGTCACCTTTTGATGTCAACCGCGTCGCTCTGTTCTGCTAGCCAGTTCGCAATTCAAGATCACATCATAATCTTTATCATCGTTTTCAGCTTTGAGACATATCTGCTGCCGCCGATCCACAAACTAATAGGGCAAGAAGTAAGTGTAGATGTATAGAGAGGTGAGGAGATAATATAAGAAGAACGAGGAGAAAGTCAAAGGAACTCCGAAAAAGATAGAAAGAAGCCCTGACAACCTTGCGAATACAAGTTAACTATCGACTACATCATGTCAGACAGTGTTTCCAAACAGGTTTGTGGATGGATGTGAAAACGAAGAGAGGGCATCTACCTGATGGGTTGACTTTAACGGACATGTATTCAGTATACGGAGATAAACACAGTTATTAGTGCACTTACAACCAAGTAAACGGCGTTCATAGCTCTTATGATTTATGTCACAGGATGAAGACTTTCGAACAGTGGCGAAGCCATAATTTTCTTTCAAGTTAATTTGTGACTGGATCACTTATATCTAGTTGATGCCAAAATCATCCAATTATTTGTCCTACTCTCCAAAACTTGCCCAGAAGTCAAGTTATGAATGATAAAGTTTATAAACATATTTTGCTCTTCTATAAACTTTGTAGTCACCTCTGATCATTTTCGCGGTTGAGCCATTTGATTAGCGGGGGTTGTTTTATTCTCATTCACAAACTTCATGACAATCTTCGTATCGGGTTTTATTGACGCATTACTGTAACCCTCAGGAAAGTTTAATCTCATTCTGTTCGAAATTCAATTAATCCACCTCTAGCCGGAGGCCCGTTTCCAGCATTTGAAGCGACGAAAAGTTTTGTGGCAGCGCAACTTGACCGAATAGTGCACTATCCTTTCGTGGATGCCTGGAAGAGAACATTCATGGGCACACGAGATTTTGGAGTGGCGTGAATCTGTCAGTTGTTCACCTGTCTGGGCCACTGATTAATCATCACCGCTTCAGAAACAAGGATAAGTGGCCATATACACATCTAATGTCAATTGCGTGAAGATTGATTCGCTTGCAGTATACACTGCAAACTTAGCGCCACAATTCGATTAATATATGAGGTGTTCTGGGGTGCCATTCCAGCGGTGGACATTGCTTTCAATCTATGTTGATACTTTACCTACTGTACTCCAATCTCCCGTGAAACATATGGGATTTAAGTGTGGACTTCACGCGATCTAGTGATCTGATACGCATGGCCTGAGAGCATAATGTACCGATAAATGTAAAAGCCTACTGAAGACAGGAGCGTTCTATGGACTCAATACCTAGGGTACCGCACTACAATCGTGTGAAGTGCACACTGCCATGTGCACCCTAGCCTCGCAGATTTGATAATACAGTACCGTATAAAGTATGTTGTTTACAGTGCAACTCAGTTTCAAAGGAAAACGAAGCGTCATTTTTTATTTTCTGTCGGTTGACGGTTTGCAGACGATGCGCGATAATAGCATTACCATGTAATAAATCCTCTGTTTGACGGTAACAGAATTTAGAAATCGTAGCTCACTAAGATGGTGGCTCAGTGGTGGATGCGGTTGACGGAATAATCCGGCGCATAAGATGGCAACAACTTCCGCAGAAGGTGGTTGTGAGATTTCTTCAGAACAAACCCGATTGTCAGTTCCTCCTTCTCAATTCGTCCACTGTTCTTTCCAGTTGAAGTGAGCGGCCATGCGGCGTGCTTGATGGCCTTCCCCCATCTATCGAGGAAAGTGTGAGAGATCGCGGCTACCGACTGCATAATTGGAAGCACCTGCTGCGAGAACTAGGAAAAGGGCAGGCTCGAAATTTGTCAATACAAGGTGAGAGTTCAGCAAAGGTTTCAGTTTAGCGAAGGTTGTCTCAAAAAGATCACAAGACCTGTGCCACCAAAAATTGTTTACATATGGTACTGATTTAAAGATACGCTCATTCTAGCATTATACCTAGGTCCAGACAATATTGTCGTTCAACCCGTTTCGTTGACTTCTCTCATTTACATAGATAGCCTGAGCTGATAAAGTCACAATAATTAACTGAATTTCAAGCGGAGATGCGAAAAATACTTATTAAGTGGCTCTCTAAAATAAGTTGCTCAGAAGAAGTCATTAGTCATCATAATGAACGCTGGAAACAAAACTGCTCGAACACGACGATCAGCTATGAAGAAGTGTGTTTTGAATGAGCTGTGCAAGTAAGATGGAAACGAAAGGCTACCACGACTATGAACTTCATAAACGGACACCACTTGATTCTACCTGGTTCCGAATATGACTTCTTCTGAGCAAGATGACAGAGCTTTCGTAACATAATGAATATCGCATGGTTAAACGATCGCAAGAAACGGAAAAACAATCTGTGTCTCAGAAAAGCACCGCGGTTATTGATTGTGTCAACCGTCGATTTGATCTTGGTGAGATCATACTTGACAGGTGAACAGAACCTGAGGAAGTCCACGGGACTCCACTGGTCTCAGACGAAGGCAGAAGTGGCTCTTCATCGTAAGCGGTTAAAAAGTAGGGAAGTTTCAGGTTTAGATCTCCCATCGTACCTTCCACAGGTGACGACGGTAACAAGGTTGACGACGAGATTCAAAAAAATTAGGGTAATTGGATGGATATTTCCTGATTAAGGCTTACCAACAGTTGTTCACTCTTTGAAAATGTGTTGACCACACAAGCATCAGATTTGTCGTTACTGAGCCCGAGTTAATTAGCAATTTATTATTGAATCGATTAAACAAACTCATGACAAGCCCCAAAAATGAAGTGGCAAACTGAAACCCCTCCGTGTGTGTACCGACCACAGTTTTACCCTACGATAGGTCTTGGGGCATCGAAACCGCTGTAGACAATCAACGGTTGTAAAATTTTCATTTGACACTTACCGTCGAGCAGGTTGTTTATAACGTTTACTGAAGTCGTCTGCTTCGCACACGAGCTACATAAATATACTCTGATGAAGTACTCCGATGAAGTACTCTGATAACATTACCACAGGTTGAGTTTACGGACGACCGTGTCGTCGGCTCATTAATACAAGCGGTGTTCGCCAGGGTTGTGCGATATTTGTAAGGAATGACGCATTAGCAATGATCTCGGAGAGGCGTTTTTGCTGCCGTTAACGTGAACAATATGGAATATGGTAACGACGTTGTTTTGCCTGGTTCTTCCGCCAAAGTCGTAAATACCACGCTGAACAGAGCAAATGACCATGTGGATCCCATGAACTTTGCTTCGCACTTCTGATATGCAAAGTACTGGTCCACGATTGAAGTCTTCTCGTTTCCATCAGATTTAGTGCAGACTAACTGCTTGAGACAGTGCGCTGTTTCACATAATCAAGCCGCATCATCTCGTCAGCTTGCAATACTGCCGACCACAGACCTCTAACAACAGCAGAGGCATATGTTACTTTTTCAAACCTGCATTATCTGCGGCGTCATAAGAACGTCCGGATATCGTTGAAAGGAAGAGTCTACACCTCTACTTAATCCGTTTTGTTTTCTGATTGGGAAACCCAGCACGTCCGACGCCAACACATAAATAGACTGGCCCCGTCTGAACATCGTCGTCCCCGACCACTAGCCCACATCAAATACAGTGATCGGACGAAGAACGCTGCCGCATGCCGGTGAGCATTCCAGAATTTTCAGAAGCATGAACATCTGGCCAGATTATCAAGTTGCACAATATGCAATAGTTCAATCATGTGCTGCTTATGCCGGAACGTAGTTTCCCTCACTATACATCATTCGCCTGGGCCATTTCTAATATATTTAATTCGGTTTTTCGACTAACGAAATTCTCTTCCAGAATACTCGTCACTTTCGCGACGAGCGACGTCTCACGCCATTGTGCCATCGGGTCGGACTCATTACACTTTGCAAGTGGACTAATGAGTAAGTCACACAAACAATCTACTAATCAAGTGTAATGGGTTGATTTTCATAGGGACTTGTTCGTTAGCTGAAAAATTGTACGTTCTTATCTGAAATGAGACAGACTTGTTGAGAAATAAACTAGCAACTGAGATTTGTAAACAGAAGATTAAATGCACCAGCCGGTAAATCACACATAGCGTTTAGTGTAACGATACGCGCAGCAGAGAAATCTTACAGTCATCACGGAGTCGATTACGTGACCATAGATGTCCCAAAAAACAGGAACAAATGACGCAACCAAAATGAAGGCAGTACATATAAAAAATCAATAATGTCAAGGAAAAAGATCGAGGACGTCGTGGAGGCAATGCCACCGTTGACCTACAATACAAGTGAAAAACAACAATATATTCAACAAAACGTCCAAGAAATTCAGCATATTTACGGAGCCCATGCTGTCTGTAATAATCTTTGAGGAATGAACTGGCTTACCATTAACCTAAATTCGCTCGATTGAAACCTACATGGTAAGTTGGGAATCAGGGTGCTCTGCATACGTGAATTAACCGAAGTGTTACTACTTTCAACGTCAGGTGTAATCAGCGCAACCCAGTGTCTTGTAGTTCAACAAGTCTTGATAGTGCACGAGGCACAAACATTGCCAGCCAAGTTTCCGTGCAGTTGTTCTTCTCAGTACGGTAACCAGTTTGGTGCGTGCCACAAATTAGCGATGTGACATTGAGTCGCTGTTAGCGGTGCCTCAGTATACATCCTGTGTAGCCACTTGTTTCACCAGTCCCAATGGGTAATCTGGCTGGTCAGCATCTATCCAGAATTATGTCTCCCTGGACGACACTTTACACCAGAGACTTTCAAACACCCGGATGCCTGCGAACTGTGGACAACTCACTGCGTTATGAGTGGTACCACATTGATATGTGTTATGCATCCGTTTATTAATGCGGTTTCACTACAGCAGTTTCGAGGAAGGTCATCCGAGTTGGTTGATACCTAGAGTATCACAACTTGCTCACAACGCTGTGTTACTCTTGGTCAGTTCACCAGTAACAAGCCAATGTATGCAAACATAAATTAGATTACGAACATTAAACTGTCGCACGGCAATAAGAAGAACAACGAAACGTTTTACAGAAAAACTGCAAGCCGTTGCTTCTGTTAGTTGACTACATTTTCTGGATACAAAATAGCCTTTAAAAGTAAAATGTTGCCCAGAAGTAAGCACGATATAAGCTCCAATAAAATGCACTAGAAAACTGACAGTTTCTTGTTTCAAAAAGTTATGTTGGTGTCACCTTTGAACTTCTCATATGAAGTTACATTTTATAAATCCGTGTTGTATAGCAACAAAAAATGATCTAGTGATCAGCATTATCGCGAATGACTGTCCAAAGTATACTATTAAAAATCCATATCAGATCACTTGTCAACAAAAAGGAAGTTGACAAGAGAAAAACGGTGAACTTTGTTTGAAGGTTGATTGACAATAGGGTATCGTTCAGAAAAACAGAGTGATGGAACTGTGACAAATGAAACCGTACATACTCGGCTGTACCATAGTCAATTCGTCTCACTCAGCCTTTGCTCGATTGGACCAGTGATAAGCTGCAGTGACTCAGTGTTCCCAAACAATAGTTATCTGGACACTTACTGACTCCTTTATAAGAAGCGGGATGCCTAAAATAGGAATCAAAAACAAGCGGGAAACGGTTCTAAAATTCGAGCACGGTGCTTGGCCAGATTGAGTTACGCAATGTAGACTGACGTTGAACAGCACTTTGGCACTTGAAACTACCAGTGATATCCAGCAAATACATCACTGGAAAGTATCTCAGAGAATATAGAATAAACTTGAACATTATTGACCAAAAAGCTTACCAGTGGTTTCATCGAACATTTTAGAAACTACCACCACTTTGCCAAGAAACATAACCTTCCGGTAACAACTGCCAACAAAATAAAAGCACGATACATTATTACGCTTGCTAAACGCTTGATCCTTCACAGTATCACTACTTGGCAAAGACTTCCCTAAATCGTCTTCTATCTATGGATGAGTTTACCAGATCTCTAGAATATTAAACACGTCTAGGACTGTTCGCAAACCCCATCCAGACTGAAAAAACTTGCGTTGGTATGAATCCATTAAAACTGGGGAAACAGGACTCTTTATTGTACAACAAAACTCCAAGCCAGCCATTTGATTACAACATAGGCTGGGTGATAAAAATAACTAGCCGGATAACTTTGACAGTTAACCATAAGTTTCGTACTTGGAAATTTTTACCACATTGAAAAATATTCAATATGTTTGAGTGAATCTAATTCCAACTCTTCGGAATTCACTCATCAAATCTAAAGTGTTACTTTCTAGTTTCACCTAGGTGGACTTGCTCACAGTCTTGGAAGCGGATGGAGTATATCACATCCGCTCGTTCACTCGCTTCAACCAAATCTTCGATCTTACGAAGCTCAGTTCGAAGGCTAATTGTTGGCCTGCGGGCGATTATCTCTCCAAAGATTCCTGTAATACGCCCAGCTGCCTCTGAGGCTCTGTTCGCGTAAAATAAGGTGATGACCTTGTGTCTTGTGTGGTTAAAAACAGCAATCAGTCGAGCTATAATGTAAATGTTTTTGAATGGTCTTGAGCAGCCATTAAATATCAAAATCTCATGGATGTATTCTCTTTCCGATTTTAAGTTCAGGCATACAGTAATATGTGACTACCCGACGAAGCAAGGATGGCACAAAACCCTTTGGTGTGTGGTCAAACGGTTGGTCATCAACGATGGTATAATGTCAGAGGTTTTTGATTTCCGATGTTTGGCCGTCTGTACCTTTCCATCCGCTTATCTCAATAATAGTATACCTAAGAGTGGCATTGATCAGTTGATTTTACTTCTTTTGTGCACCGAAGTTTCGGTAATGTCATATCGATTACACCTCTGAGACTACCGATCTTCATACGCTTAGTGGTAACAAATATCTCAATTACGTATGTCAGCCACAACATTGGACGGCACTCTGGGAATACAGTTGTTTCAACGAATTACACAGCAAATTCAGCAAATGGTCTTTATAGTGAAGATCCCGTCGGGGCTTTTTGTTGATGTCCACACATTTTCTTCAAACTGTAAGTAGGTTTCTGTGTAAAGTTGCACCAGATCTACAACGTCGGCCAGATAGAGTTGACGTTCTCGCCACCGCACATTGCCATTTAGCGTATCGGCCACAGCGTTTCACACCCGTTTGATCAAGGTCCGAGTGAACAGCGAGTGGACATCGAACGATGCAGTTACCTCCTCCTGTCTTAACCTCAGACCCAGAACTCCGAATTTCGGCCAAATCGTCTTGCAGATAAATTCCGCTATCTTGTAGAGTGAAGCTCTTCTTGTTGAATCAATCAGTCTCAGGTGAGTGTTGTCGCTGTGAAGTTCAAACAATTGGTAGAATCTTAGAGTAGGATTCCCGGTAGGTTTGAGTTCAATTAGGACACTGCACTAACCGTTTTGCTTTCTGAAGATCCGTAGCTTTCAGTTTAGTTTGTTCCTTAAGGTTTTGACCGCATTATGCTGTCATGTAATTTCACATAGGTGGTTTGATCACCGATTGGGTCTTTCGCTTTCGAGACATATATATATATCTGTACTGTCGTTCAAACCACACCACTGGGAAGTTGCCCTGCGGTTGACCAAAATAACAGATACCGTGGGCCAACAGCGATATTATGTGACATACCTATGCTATGCTTTCCCGCCGGACAACGATTTCCAACAAAGAACGACACCGACATGGTGATAACATTCATCGAAAGTTATATCCATGTTTTTGGTTCGTTTTATACCAACTACCTTTAGCCACGCTCCTGTAGTATCGCTTCCAATATTCAGTGTGATTCGGGTTCGTTAAAACATAAATATGCCATCCGAGTGCAGTTTGATATATAGTACTCCAAATATACTCTGAAGCACAATCTTCACCATCATTTAATACTTTAAGAACAAATTTTCTGAGCTAGGTCAAGGACTACTTTATTTTTACTACTAAATGAAAGAAATTATTACAAGCCAATACAGTAAAAAGTTTCGAATCCGTTTATTATTGGTACATTAATATAGACAGCTGCACAACTGACTGCCAAAAAACTATAGGACATTCGTGGCGTGTGACTTATCGCAGAATGAAAGATCTTATTTTCGCTTCAAAGCATTCATAAACTTTAGGATCGAGGACTGCATCCTGTAGTTATGCGCACTTGTCCAGCAAGGATATCTCATCATCACTAGCATTAAGTTAGTGGCCAACCTGGACGCTTAACCGTCACGCAACCGTAATGAAAACAAACCAAACACAATCAACATCTAGTAGTCTACGCCTTGCAAATGTAGAAGCAAGCTGTACCTGACGGCATGGGGATATCTCATGGCCTTTCCTGCCTCAATTCATTACTTAGCAAATATTCTTAAACGGGTTTTAAATCAGGATCGTAGGCTGTCTCATCTTCCATTAACGCCGCAAAGAAGCAATCACGTTCTTGTGACGTCTAACGCTGGAACGGAGTTATGTCAAATGTTTGTATTTACTTGTGAATGTGGCGGGATGGGTAGGAATTTACCACTTGCTGACTTTCTAGCGTCATGAGATCGCCAATCCAGCTTTGAAGTGGGTCCAGAATCATTATTGATGGTTCTTAATCGGTATGAGTATCAAAGCACATATCGTCGCTTAGGTGGCTGTCAATGCCGTCCGCGCATACAACAAACATCAAAACTGAATTTCTTTTCCCTAGTACACATCACACAATCCTACTGACGATTATATTACTCGAGAATTCAGTCACCCATTACGACAAAGGAAGTCTTCACAAGTGATGGGACCGGGTTTGTTGTGGGTTCGATCGTTCGGCTGGGGAAGATTCTCCGAAATTATGTGTATGAGTTCTGGTGACTACCGATGCAAGTGATGCTTTGAAATTTCGCGAAATTTCTGTTGTATTAGGCGCTGAGACAAATTGTAGGTAACGTGCTCTCACCGTTGCTCACATTTGGAGATGGACCTCTTTGGAAACAACTTGCAGCACACAACCGCCTTTGAAGTAAGTTAGTGATCTCTTACAAACTAAAACGTCTTCATGTAAAGAATTAACTGTAGTAGTAATTAAACATGGGAAATATAAACCGGCAGACCATCGATAATTACTCAATCATCCCAGCATCGATGTCCTTCAAAGCAACCGCTAGGGTACAAATCAAATTTGTCTAATTAAAGAACAAGCGATCTGCTCGGAAGTGACCAGATTGCGCAAACCGAATTTCGTAGAAAAACTGTCAGGCAACAGAGCACAAGCAATCTAGAAGTATCCAATAAAGAACATGTAAAGTGCGATAACCAGCTGGTCCTTGCTGCAATCGCCATCTTCAGCTAACATTAAGCTGGCATTAACCATTCGATAAAATCATGAATTAGCTTCCGCCACCGTAAGGAATGCTCACTAACAGAATATGCGTTGGTGGCAAACACATCACAGGCGGTTAACCAGTCGAATGGTTTGGAAGTGTCCGTAGTCTGCAACGACTTATTGAGAATATCCCACCAGAAACCACGCAAGAAATACTTATCGCACCTATTCATCCATCCAGCACCGAACAGTCTTCTTTTGTTTGCAGCCACACAGACACGAAAACAGAGTTCAGCCCATGTTGCACCCGAGTCCACACACTGTGACCTCAACTGACCATAACATAATTATCATTATCACTACCATCACGACAACAGCCAATAGCCTGACTAGAAAGTACACTGAATGGGGCCGCCGCTCATTCCAACAGTGACGCAGAATACCTTAGAAAGAAACTTTACTAAGGAGGCTGAAAAGCAATGAAACGAGACTAATCATAACTAGAAATGATGTGGATGCAGTCACATTATCAACTGCAGCATACCGCCATCGCGAATAGAGTTTGTAACCAACGATGAGAGTGATCACGTGGACTCAATCGAAGCAGGCGACTCCTACCCACTTTGCTCATTGAAGCTGACAGGTTTTTCATATATCGCGGCCTTCGTGTTGACTGACCACAACGCGATTTCACACAACTGTTGGCGGTCTCAGTATATAATGCCCTGTGTGGTATACGCTTAGTTGGCATGCGGAGTACGTAATCCAACTATCGTAGGCTGTGCAACGTGAGTAGCTGACCAATTAAACGCGCATCCGAACATCAAGAAATACGCGCGGGTGAACGGCTGTGTTGTTCACGCGATCAGTCTACTTAACGTGAACTAACTGGTAGAGACAACGATGGTCGACCACGAAATTCTGTTGGCGTCGTCACCGCAAACAAGTTGCTTCCCGAACATAAAGCAAATCAGAATAATGCACCCACTTTGTTGGTGTTCATTTTACCGTCAGCTTTCCAGACACTTTAATAAGTGCCATTTGATGACTACCTCCTATGATGCTTGCATATCCTAATTTTATGGTTTAAATCGCTTGTTGAGTTATTTCCGAGAGGGTTGAAAAGTTTTTAGATCTATAATTCCTCTGTTCTTAACTCACTGCGTTCTAACCAGGAACTAAGTGATTAATTCAGATTTAGCTTGGGCTGTGTAATGGGAACATTCTTCTACAAAGCCTTAGGTAGCGCATCACGGTGCCCAGGGAAACAACTTATGAACAGAATTATCCGGATCTGGACAAACGTAGTTGTGTCCTGATTACACAGTTTCGCTCAGCTGTTTGTATAACCGCAATGCCAAATAAGTGTAATGTTGAAGATTACAGGAAGTATTCATCTGAGAATGACTGCCGAAGACCAAGTTTTCCCGACTGAATAATGCAAAATTAATTGGGCAACTGTCGGTAGGCGTGCTGAAGTTACTACGGTTGACGACCTATGAACAGGCTCAAAAGACGTGGCTGCCTAAGTGGGAGGATGACTTATTCGAGGTTTTGCTAGATATCGGAGTTATGGGCACTCTCAAGATAACGAGAGTACTAAAACTGTCACAGAATATTCCTAGGTTTTGTCAGCTTATACGTTGAAGGGTCATTAGTAAGTAAACTACTAACCTGCTTAGTTTATGTAGTTGATGGTAGGATGAGTATTCGAGTGGAAATGCCTAATAATATAAAAGTTCGACTACAAAACAAGTGTAAACATTAGTTTTCTCTAATATCCAAGGCGAGTTCAAGTGAACGCCAACTAATGCCGAGATAGGGTAAACAACTAAGCAACAACGAACCCCAGGTCAAACGGTAGCCAATAATATGAACAGTAAGCCGTCATAAAGTCAAGGAGCAAGCCAAAATTTCAAATGGTTCTTACTAACTATAATGAAAATATCCAGTTTCGAAAGGTCGAAATTATCATGAGCAGTTACTTAAAAGCTTCAGGGCTAAAACATTTTGTGGATGAAGTCTGAAATAATTCATGGAATGAGATGTTTTAACCCAGATCAGTACAGTTTTTACATTTTTACTGGAACGTCTAAAGAGCTTGGGAGTATGAAAATGGCGAAACGGCATGCGAAATTTGAATGTAACTGACCAAACAGAACCATGAATAGACCAGTGCGGCGGTTTTGGCATATTTGGGAAACATTAACACTTTTGCACTTGCTGGATGCTGCAGTTCGGGTCCATATGAAGACAAATCAGAATGCGTGACCATTTATAGGATGTTTGTGTCAGCAACCGTTGTCGTGAATGCAATTAGATAGGGATCCGTCACACCAAACACTGGTAGAAAAGTTTATCCGCTGTAGTATGCCTACAAAAGAATAAATGACGGTTACGGCAAATTAAGTTTTCATGTGAACATCTTTACGTAATAAATGGATGTTGATTTGTTCAAAATACATGAACAGATCAAAACATGTTCAGTGACGAGAATGCCCTACAAGTAGTTGAACAGAAATATTTTACGATGCTATGACTTTCGACATTCACGGTCACGTACTAGTATCGAAAACAAATTAGGACAGGTAATTTTCCTAGTTTTATGGTGTCTCTCAAACATCATCTGGCGAAGCTCATGTTTATTTACCATGCAAGCATACAACGGTTGACAAAGTAGGAATAACTATTGTTTGCAGCTGTACAAGAGTAAGAAACGAGAGTCTGTGCGGTGTAAGAATGGTAAAATAAAATATCACAATACAGCCAATATATATTCACATAGATTGAATATCACCCACAACTGATCACAGCTGTCACACATACATATAAGAAAAAGGGTCATATACGTCAACCTCTCTTTCGTGATAATTACGGCAACGTACGATCCATACCAAAACGTGTCGGTATGCGAAACTCACAATACTTAATGTCCTGGCGTTAAAGCCGACCGGATGCAAAGTAGGATAGATGTCAGCCAAGGGAAAGGTATGGTGACTCTAGGGTTGTCTGTTTTGTTGACAAGACGTTTCAAAGATTTTAGTTTAGCCATATACATGTTTTTTACTCCAGGTGTGTTGGTCTGCTTCACAACAGAAATACTCTGGTACAGTCAGGATTGAAAACCACGTTTCAAGTTTTACGATAGACAGTGCTACCCAAAACGAGTTCAGAAGTAAACTTCTGTAAAGTGGGTTCAGCAAAGAAAATGACGTTGACTGTAGTGCACGATAGAAAATGTAGGTTGAAAAGCGAAGTTTTTATTTGAACAACTCACCAAACAGTACTCAATATGTTAGTCTAAAATCTGCTGAACTCTAAATACCATGTGGATCTTATGCGGGTCTTTCGTATGGTTTACAAGGTTTCCTCACATTAGTCAAGACCAGCCCACTAACCAAGGCCGAATCGACTGCCACTCGAGTGTATGCTCCGGATATGTGTTACAATCCCCATGGACACATTCTCGCCACATTCGAAACAATCCCACTGACCCAAAATTGGTGACGCAAAGGATGTGCGGGTCTCAGACCATGCTACAACGACTTAGTTTCGAGTAGCCAAACCACAAGGTCATAGTTGACGACTGTATTCCGCAATCACAGCAAAGACTGCAGGCAATAATTATGTGTTAACGGACAGTTAACAACACGTTAACAAATCGTTTGTACAACATGCCATGGATGGGGTGTGAAACTTGTTTCGCACATCGGTCAAGTACATCACTGCATAAAATGGATGAGAAAAAACAACACGATCAATCAACGTGATTGCCGTCCACTACCATCAGTGATACTAACAATATACTGACCGACATAAAACACTAACCACCATAACGGAAGAAGTCGCCAGCTGTTAAACTGGTGGATTGACTATAACTTAGTATGTAGAACCCGTTAATATTAGTCCAAACAGTCAGTGTCAGTATAACCATACCATAAAAGTGCACAAACGAGCTGCAAATGAAAGAGTATAGGTCAGTACATCTTTCATGCTCTTTCCCGATTTTGCTTTAAGGAACCTAACTATCAAAACCAGCTAGGTGTGTATTCAAACAATCAACAGAATGTGCTTACACCTTGCAAACAAACAACCGAACTATAGGTGGAACTAAAGCGTCATCAGCACGACAACTTCCTTACGCCTTTCAGTACCCCGCGTCATTAAGTGCGCTTACTTCACACGCAACTCAGCTAAACAACGACAATATCCACATCACTGAGGCGGATTACCCACCACGTCATTTAACGTCTCCTACCACAGACTATGTGAGTCGTGAGTCCTTCACTCCAGGAGACGAATCATACATACAGTGTCTCCCGTATTCTTGTCAGGACGCAAAGTGATCACCATAAGGACTGAAGTATGGTATCCCGTGCGAGGTTCAAGATAGAAGGTTTTACTTTTACCTCGGTATGAAGAAGGCAAGGGCATATTTGATTATAGTGTGTAAACACCAACCTGCTTTACAGTCTGTTTTACTGTTGCAATAATCATCAGAACTAAACGTGATTAACAAAACTTTGGACGATACTGAGTGTGAACTGATCAGCCACCACCGACAAATTTTGAAGTTATTTCAGTGATAACTGAACCGCAATGTACCGTGAACCGCAGCGTCACTTGACTGTTGCGACTGTAAAATACAGACGGAAAATAAGGTTTAGCCTGTTGCAGAATTAGTCATGAATGAGAAAAAGAGCCCCGACGAGAGCCAAAATGTTCCAAGCAACCCAGTGATG
>LUCH01004440.1:53287-71979 GCA_013368495.1 Paragonimus heterotremus | reverse complement strand
TAGCAGATCCAGTTTATCCAACGCATTAAAAGTCCGCTGTTGCCACAGTCAACTCCCGGTAGCAAACACCACGTGCAAGCAGAAATCGAGGCGCGCGAGGACGAAGTGTGTCTTCATTCAAACAACAGACGAGTGGTTAATATGTACAATGAACATAACAGGTATTAAGAATAGTATGTAACAAGAGAACAGAAAGGTAAGAGACTCTACACTGGTACTCATGCTTTGACATTATACCCAGAATATTCATAAAAATCACGATTGCAAACAGCTGCTTTCGGTCATTCTCATCAGACATGTACAATTACAACAGATTCACTGGACTTACTTATAAAACAGAAATATGGTTATACACTATGTTAATAGTGATGGCAACTGTGAATGATCGTCTACCCGGGTGGTAGTGGGTTTGTTTGTGAATGCATGTGTGTGTGTTGTGTTTACATAAATCATGTGACCGGTGTGCGATAACGTTTTAATCGTGTTACTGGGCGACTGAGTCTCAGATGGTTTACACACGGTTAATCACGAGGGGTGTAGGGCTTATATGAATTTCTTTTGGGCGCATAATTGGGGGTTGTAGGGTCTGATCGCGATCGCCTCTAACGTCGACAACAGTCTCGCCCTGACACCTCGGGAATGGACGTGTGGCAATTTGTGAATAATTCTGAACCTTCTGTCGGGCGTGATTTGATGACCTGTGTCGATCAGATGCGATCCGGTAGCACATGAGATCGGTTCCGTTATACCATTAAGTAGCCATTTAAGATGGTACTCACAGATCCTGTCTGGTAGTCGCCGAGTGGTTTTCCCAACGTAACCCGCTTGACAACAGCAGGTGAGAGAGTAAATACAGAATGACGAAGAAAAGTTAAACAAACTGTCTTTGGGATGTGACACCCATACCGGTCGGCTTCTAAATGAGTTGATCATTCGTGCAACATTATATGTCTTGGCCAGTGCATCTGTCAGCCAGCAGCTGATAAGTTCACCAGCTGCATCACCTTTAAATGTCAGACGGACAAAAATCGGCTTTTTCGCTACTGTTTCCATTGCTGGCTGAGCATCTTTGCATTTCATATTCCTTTCCATAATTCTTTCTGGATATCCATTCTGGCTCAATATCTCTCGAATTTGTTGAAATTCGTTGTCTATGGTGTCTGTCGTGCATATCCTTCTTGCTCTATTGGCTAGACAGCCAATCAAATTTCGCTTTTGCTTTAGTGGAACAAGGCTTAGAAAGCTGGATTACTGTCCCGTTCACGTCTTTTTCCTGTGAACGGATCGTTGGAGGGAACCGTCTAATCTGCTTTGTAATAACACATAAAGCAAAGACAAACTAGCATCTTTATCTTACGCCAGAGTGAACGGTATATTCGGGTGTGCACGATTAAATGTCAGTAGAAAGCCTCGTGCACCAGTGGAGTCCATGATCACGCCGAATATGTCGTTTACATAACGTCTATAGAACGGGAAAGTGGAAATTGCGGGCCCTAACTGATTCAGCTACAGTGTGGTCACAAATGTGTCTGCCAGCAACGAGTCTAGTAGGGACCCCATAGGAACTCCATCTTTCTGTCTATATATCTCACCACCCAACTGGAATTGGACGCTGTATGTGCGAAACAACAACAGTTCCTTCAAATTTACGACCGGAATACCAATTTCTATTTGATTTTCCTCTATGTAGTCACATAATATCTTACTGTTTCTCTAAGCGACACGTTTGTGAATAGTGACGTGACATCTAGAGGAATCATCTGGTAATTTTTAATGTTCAGCGAATGGACAGAGTTCAAAATCTGAAATGTATCTTTCAGGCTAAATGGAGTTATTCTTGCACTGACGGGTTCAAATATTTGAACTAGCCATCTGGGTAGACTGTGATAAGCAGAAATGTCCATGTCAAGAATTGGGCAGTCCATCTTTATGGACTTTGGGGAGTCCACACAGACTTGGAATAATCTTACCGATCGGTCTGGTTTGTTGAGAAAAACGAATACAAACACACAACTGGTTATGTTAATTAACGAGACAATAAGTTCAACTTTACGAACAAAGTGTGGTGTTTTCCACAGATCAGTAGTCAATTTCTCCGCTGGATTCCTTTAAACTAGTCTGGTACGCTTGTCGTTTAATGCTTGTTCCGGTGATGAACGTTGATGTCGTCGAACTATGTTTCGTTTGTTCGTAGAGAGTCAATCCTAAATTTGTCCTCATTTTGGATTTGCTGTGTGCAGTTAACAGTCAGAATGAATTTTGTATCTCGACTGCACATAAAATAACGAATTTCTTCCTTCTTTCATGACCACAGTAACTTATCTACGGAAACTTTCTTTCCTCGTATTCTTTGACAAGCTCTCACCTTCGCCTGCACCCCATTGTTTCAATGAGCTCATTCCTCGTTGACTGATGACCATTTGCGCACTCGTGTTCGACTGCTCAATTTCGAACACATTTTCTGATGGATAATTTGCGCATTCGGTTAATTCACATTCAAGTTGAGAGAACACTCTTATGGTAATTTTTTTCAAACAGTACCATATATATGTCAATCATTTCTACCGCCATTTTCAGATAATGTTTTTATTTGGATGATAGTCCCGTAAACCCGATTGTTTGAATGAGGGTTATTGGAGTTATCGATTATGCATTACTCAGTGGATTCCCCCAAGTCGCCAGGTGCGAAACAACGAGGTTACAAGGCAGTTGGGAAGTTCATATATTTTTGTAATATTTGTCGTCTGCATCCATTGAGTGAATAATACATAATAGATGGACGTTCAAAAGAATCTAGATTGGAAAACCTGCTATACCTGAAGATATTGCTAACGTCGACAGGGCCGACGCTCGCACTGTAATCTCAGGAAGTCCTCGAAGGACTTCGAAGGGCTGCTCATCGGTCGAAGGTGCGGCACCTGATGGAATGTTTGCTGCCCCTCTATGTTACCCCAAACTTAATCTCTGGACAGTTAAACGACCAGTCACCCCGTTTTGCTCATGACATTCTTACTGCTGAAAATTTGATTCATTCAAACTATTATAGTACCAATGATCAAGCTGGGATTGATTATATTTGTGTTGTTTCTCATACTCACAGTGTTGTATGACAGGCAGTTTCGTTGTGAATAGTATACTACTCACGAGCGGCATATTATTCGCAGGCAACATTCAGGAACAAATGAACAAACTCCAAACGCCACGAAGACGACAAACAAAAATAGACTGTCGGAATAATGTGTACGCGCTATGGCAAAAGTTCCACCAAGGCGACTGTCAACGTACTAACACCCGATGTATATGGATGCATGTCTGACGTGCAGATGAGTGTGCGCGTTGGCGGCTTGATTTTTGACATGACCTATACGGGAGTTTGCGCAACAAACAAGTTCTTAGGCCAAGCGTCTTCTTGTCCGTATTGCTACTCGCATCCACTGAGGTCACGGACACTACTGCCAACTCGCGCATCGCCTTTGCGAGCTTCTCAAGGTACATCGGCCGAGCGAAATGGGCAATACGGACTTGGTCGCGAACCACTATCGGGACGCTTCCAATGAACTGCTCCGTTAACAACTGCTGTCGTGGTTCTTGATCCAATCTTGGGAAAGCCCTGTCCAACAAACCTTGCAGAGTGGCGGCAAACACGGATGGATTCGTTCCTTGTCCAAGCCTAGCCGCCTTGAATCGCCGCATGGCCTCCTGACGGTAGGCCCGGCTTTCAAACGCAGCCACAAGCGTCTCTTTCGCAGCGGCCCACTCCATCTTTGCAGGGCCTCTTGACGCTGCGTCCAGCACCGCCTTCGCCCTGCCCTTCACTAGCGTCCGCAGAGCAGCCAGCTTCCCACGGTCGGTCTAGATTCCGACCACTTCGACCACTTCCTCGAAGACCTCCAGGAACGTCCGGACGTCTCCGACTTCGAACGGCTGCGGCCATGGTATCTTCATCCTCGCGTTCATCAAGGCACCAGTTGTTGTGGCCGCAAAAGACGCCTGGCCTGAGAATTCGTCTATTGCGTAAACTCCCGTATAGGTCATGTCAAAATTCAAACCACAAATGCGCACACTCATCTGCACGTCAGACATGCATCCATATACATCGGGTGTTAGTACGTTGACAGTCGCCTTGGTGGAACTTTTGCCATAGCGCGTACACATTATTCCGACAGTCTATTTTTGTTTGTCGTCTTCCTGGCGTTTGGAGTTTGTTCATTTGTTCCTGAATGTTGTCTGTGAATAATATACCACTGGTGAGTAGTATACTACTCACAACGAAACTGCCTGTCATACAACACTGGTACGTTTGGAGCCCGAAAGTTATGTGAGAATGTGATCCAGGAGTAGAGCAATTAGAGTAGTTAGGAAGGGCTTACAAAACTTGTGTTTCGCCGGAATTTTTCACTGTCACTCCGCGAGTTACTGCTGAGGCAAGAAGAATTGTTACTTGCCAAAGAGGAGTATAAGCTGCATGAAAGAAGACGTCAGCTACAGTAGAGATTACTGGACGTCCACAAACACTCTGAGTGAGAAGTTGTTCCAGTACAATCGAAGGAACGTGACGAGTTGGGGACGTCCCAATCTCGAAGACAGTCCGGTCAGGTGAATAACGTTTTCGGGTCGGAATAGTCACTGAAGTCACTAATTCTGGGCGTAGGTCTGCATAGGCTTGAGGTCGAACCATATGATGGGTCATCATGACGTTCTATTGGATCGTTTTAAAAATTTCGAAAATAATGTGACAAGTAGATTGAATGATGATAAACAAAAACTTTTGTACTTGATTTATTATTATCGTGATAGACCGAACGAATCCATATAGCATTGTGTATGTTTACCAGGATCGACAGGATATAAAGAAGCTTTGGGGATACTCAGTCAATTTGGTCGCCTACCTCACATTGTTTAGTCTGTAACGCATGAATCGTTTGGTTAGGTAGTTGGATAGCGATTAGCTACCCAAATGTGAGCGTGCAGTATTACACTGTCCCAGTTAAGTAGGTCGAGGGAGTTAAATGGACCTAATAATTTGATACGGTTAGTCGAACGATTGTCAAGAGGACTGCAAGAAAGATGGGCTGATATGGCTAACAACACAATGACCTCTTCGACTTGTTAACCCTCATTGAGAAAAGAATATCTGTAGCCAGTAATGAACATGGTCAACTCGTTAGATCATCTGATTCGAAGTCTATTATTCCCTGCACTTTGAATGCGATTGGCATCAACAGGTTCAGATGCCATGCTAACGTGACGGACATCGACTCAAATAACCATCCTCTATGTTGTTCCCTGTGCAAAGGTGACCACAGTATTACAGACTGTGTACACTTCATCGTCCAGCCTTTAGAACCACGTTAGAGTTCAGTCAGATTCATTAGACGGTGTTCTATTTATGTGAAGGCCAGTCACATGGCCAAGCTATGTAGAGCTGATGTTAAGTGTCTAAGGTCTGATTTTGGTGGACGTCACCACATTGTGATGCATAGTAACGTGTCACCTCGTGCGCCTAAGAGAAATAAAGAGACTGTACAATGTGGTAAAACTTCTAATAGTCAAAAGGGTGTTCTCTTGGTATTTGTACCTGTTCGGTTTGTGATCCAAACATTCTCCACAGAGACGTACACGTTTGTTGACGATGGTTCAGATACCACCTTAGTAGGTGAAAGAGTGACTAGCAAGTTCGATTTGCCGAGTAACCCACATCGACTCTCGATTCACACTCTGATTTACACTCGTATGATGCCATGTCACCGAGAAGCATCTGAACTTCAATATCTGGACAAGGCCGACGCCATTTCTGTAGTGTAGGCTTATAATGTTGATAAATTACCAGTTGCGCAGGCCGACAGGCCATCTTCGATGGAGTCGCAAGAGTTAATTCCGCTGATATCTTAGACAAAAAGGTGAGGTTTTTTATTGGGTGCAGTGTTTTCGAGGCTCACTGGGTATTGGGACAGAGAATAGGAATCGGAAAGGAACTGTAGACTGTTAGAACAGTCCTTTGATGGAGCCTCAAGGGTACACTTCGAGCTACATCTGGAATGCTCACGTGTGTAAACCACGTGGGTGCTCGGTTGATGTCTGGAAGATAGAGTTCGAAGGATGTCTTAGTTGGAATTCGCTGGGCAAGGTATCTCGGAATAACGGACTCTCAATCGAGGATAACAAAACCCTATTCAGATCGGAAAGCGATTCCATCTTTTTCGGATGATCACTACGAAATAAGTCTACCATTGGGGACAGGGAAGAACTAACAACCTGATAATCATGCAATGTGTGAACAACGTCTGTGTCTAGTTAAACAAAGGTTACTTAGAGATACCACATTAAAATCGAATTATGCACTCATTATTTCCAGTCACGTCAGCGAAGAATATATAAGAAGTGTCTCTTCCCAGAGTGTTAGTTTTGCCAGCCGGTTGTATCTGTTACATCATCTAGAACCTAACCAGAATAAGCTCGATAGAACGCGAATAGTGTTTGATTGCGCTGCCACATATCAAAGAGTGTCTCTCAACAACGTTCTATTGTAAGAGCCTGATATGACCAAGAATCTTGTTGGAGTGCTTCTCCGTTTTCGTGAGCATGTGATAGCCATCACGGCAGACGTTAGAGAAATGTTTTTGTACATTCGTGTTGCGGGAAGTGACAAGCAGGCATTAAGCTACCTGTGGTGGATCTCACCTTCTTTGGACACATCTCCTGAGGTATATGAGTTTAACGTCCACTCTTTTGGTACCACTCCCTCGCCTTTCTGTGCAAACTGCGCTTTAGTGGACGGCTGCTGACCATGAACAGGATTTTATGGCCTCGATAATGGTAGGTGTAAAATTGAACTTCTATGTGGATGACAGCTTGCTAAAGGTCGAAACAATTGAGAAATCAGCAGACAGAATTCGTCCTCTGCTATAGACGAGTAGGTTTCGTCTTACAAAGTGGAGATCTAACAGCGTCTGTGTTGTTGAGCATATATCCTTGGAGGACAGACTGAACAAAACGATTAACTTAGACCTACGGGTTTTAGATTATCAAAGAGACTTGGGCGTGACGTTGGAACTGATAGGTAGTTGAACCCAGCCTCAAATGCATCTTTTCAGTGCCTGTTATACTAGGAGTGATATATTGAAATACGTCACTTCTTTATATGACTCTTTGGAAGTAGTTTCTCTAATGCTGCTTACAGCTCGTAGACTGCTGCAAGATCTTTGTGGTAGGGGTCTTGGTTGGGATAGTTTAGTAGAAGAGACTGATCGTCTAACCTGGGATTATTGACTGGCGAATATTCGGTCTGTTGAATCAATCAGGGTGCCTCGTTGTGTTTCTCCGGACATAGTTACTGCCATAGATCACTTGTTTGTGATGCATCTGACATGGGATAAAGAGTGATTGGTTATATTAGGCTGACAGCGTCGAGCGGCTCACCTAGGTGTTGTTTCACCCTAGGCAAATCAATTATGGTCCTGCGGATCAGATCGTAAAAGAGCTTCTTGGATTTTACTCTCTCAACCGAATTAATCATGACCACTGAGTTGGACAATATGTTCTAATGTGAACAGAGCCTAGCTGAGAACCAGTGCAGTTTACAAACTAACCTGCCTATCAACTTGCTGGAATTCAACGTGTATCCCCTTACCCACTCATCCCCGTTTATTAGTATGAGATATTCTAGTGGATGACTCCTAGGTGAGGATTATATTGTAATCAAAAATTAGGTATCATCTGAGGTGCTTGTAATTCATTCAGGCTTGACTTACTTCTACAAATCCTTCAGGTTAGGGGATATTTCTGAATCTCGTAATTCTTCCAAACAGTTTTAGTAAATGCCAAGTCTTTCTTATGATAAGGATGAAATACTTTCAAGTTTGTTTCCAAGGTTTGACGAGTAATTGAGACAAACGTAGTGGGAAACACTTCAGGACGGAATGGTTCACGAATACTTCCTACGATTTCCAGAATTATTTGCGCGATTTTAGCTACGGCTGTACAGTTTGTTGTTAGACTCAAACTGTCTATCACTATGCATTTCAGTTTTCGTTCACATGCTGATACGATTTGCTTTGTGTCTTCAATGTAATAGTCATCACAGTCTTCTTGGTGAATTGACATAACTTTACTTCCGTTGACACTGTCTGAAAAGTTATTTCTGTAGGGTTATCAAAACTTCAGGATAATCTAAAACCCCTCAGATTGTTGTGTCATCGGCGTAGAGTAACATCGGTAGCTCGGAAGCGGTAAGAAACAACAGGTGTTCTAGGCTGAAGCAGTAGAACATCGACGTTGACAGGGAACCAATCTGGCAGCTGCCCATTTACCTTGACGTTGAGTCTATGTTCAATCAGGTGGTCCTCAAGCCGCCTGAGTAGGCGCCCACTGCTGGCATAACAATGACATTTCCGTAGCAAGTTGGAGTGAGCAACCCTGTCACAGTTATTGGAAACGCTAAGATAAATCACATCGATGGCAAGTCATGCGTCAGTGGCCTTAGTCCAAAAGTCACTAGCAATCAGCAAATCCATGACGCATCTCTATCCTGTATGGAAGACATTTTGATCGGTAATGTCCGTATTCACGTTTGAAAATAAATGTGATTTTGAATATTTTCCAAGCTTCTGATGTACTACCAGTTAATATTATTTTAGGCGAGACCCAACTGCAAACATTCAGGGTTTCGGATGGATTCGAACCAACCACGGGAACACCATGCATCAACGCGGCAAGCACTCTACCAGCTGAGCTACGAAGCCACACCAGGAGCTCGGAAACTTCACGTTTGGACTCAATTACCCATCCGTCCCACTGTCTCATGGAATCCACCAAATGATTCAAGGGATCGACTGCCCCGGCAGGATTTCTCGAACAGGAGCAGTCGATCCCCTGGATCATTTAGTGGATTCCATATGAGACAGTGGGACGGGTGGGTAACTGAGTCTAAATGTGAAATTTCCGAACTCCCGCCATGGCTTCGTAGCTAATCCGGTGGCGCTGTTTTTTAAGACGACAGAGAATATCAAGGGTGACTCCAATGATTAATGAGTTACTAAATTCTCTGCTTTGATTGTGACTTGTGACACTGAAATTCCGGGTAATTTATTCAAGCTGGTTCCTTTCTGGTCAGAAGTCCGTCGTGATTTGCAGTGGTTTGCAATGTCCACACAGTGTTGGCCGACTCTGTAGTTGTACTGGTAAATTCATCAGAGGTTTTCAGTTGCGAAACCTCGATATCACTCCTTGTGTGTATGTGTGTTGCGACCTCACTGTAGAAAAGTTTAGAATTCACTTTCAGGTTGTGAGGAATACTGATGCTGTCTGATGGCACGATCGCGACAAATGACGTATTCAACAAACACACTTTCAGTTTGGTCTAGTTGTTACCTGTTCCGAGTCGAACTGAAAGGATACATTTTCCATTCAGTCGCAGGTCACTGTTGTGATCTGTTTCTAGCACGATTGTTACTCCTGTCCAAACTATACACTCTTCAAGACAGTGCAGGTTCCGGAGAACACAGCGCAACAATCTGGGCAGCATTTTTCATAAAACTGTGCACCCCGATCTCGATAACGCAACAAGTTGTCTTCATCACGGCACCCATGTAGATAAAGTGGTCAAATAAGATATGTTGACAAAAGTTGGGACAACAGGGCTCAACGACAAGGCCAAGAAACTGAGACCCACTAATGGACGCTAACTGTTTGATGATATGACCATAATACGCTGCGTCGAAGTCTACAAATGGCCCGGTAAATCCAGAAATGCAGCATGACGTGCTTCAGATTCTAAGGGAATGTTGTTAGTTTCCGACTGCCCTCCTAGTAATCGGTAAACCTATGTTGCTCACGAATGCAGCCTCTTATTATCCCCCATTCGATGAAAAGATTATCGTGATAGTACAATCCGTTAGGGGAATACCGTGTTTTGTGTTCTGTTCATTTGCAACCTTCGATACAAGCTGATGCTAACTCTGCGTGTTCTTTCAAACGCTGGATCGTTTACAGGGAAGTCCGCCAACGGTTCGGCGTTATCTATCGTGGCGTCCCGTGGCCAGATCACTGGAACGATGGGACCGGGCAACTTGACCGCAGACGCACGTGCACTACCGTACCAACGTGCCTGGCTAAGACTACCGCGATGTGTTATGCCCTTTCGCCCACTCTACTCGCTTAGGTGTCGTGCCCGTTGGAAGAGACCCTGGATTTTGTATCCGGTTTCACATTTAGAGGCACGAAGGTCAGATCATAAAACCTGTTTCACTAAGCCGTTGTACCCTACGCTGGTTGATCCCCCAAAATGTCGGCATACTCTACAGCCTATGGTCCAGTTGCACGGTCTTTCCTTCTCGTTACTGTCTGCCGCTTTCCCATACCCTCGTTTTTGACACAATACTGTCTTACTATCTGAGTGTAGGCAAGTAACTACTTCTCGCGATGCACTACTGATAACATTTCCTTGCTCGAATTTGTGAGCGTGAATACCTATTATACAGTTCGCTTGCACCCACTGAAGTCGGCAGCTTGATCTTGATAGATGGCCTCGTTTAATCGTTATCCATCAACCAAATTAACTTCAACAGTTGGTCTATCTTTAATGCGATAAAACGACCCTTGACCATCCCGTAATATTCGTTTTCTTGTCGTGTTAGTAGATTGAATAAACTGGATCCAGCCATCTAAGTAACGAACAGAATCATGTTTGTTTCGGTACATTTCCAATTATCCAGCCAGACTGTATTGTGTTTTCTATGCTAATCGAACAAATAATGGGTGATAAGTCGAGCACGCGATTTAGGTGAATCCAGCTAAATTACATACCACCTGCCAGATTATAAAATCTAGAAATTTATTCAGAATTAATAGGGTATGTGAACAGTGGTTTCGTGTAACTCAGAGAGAATTTCTCTTTAAAGGTTGAGCGATTAACTGTTAGAGCACTACGTCTCGAGAGGTCCTCTCCAGTTATTTCTTCTAAATGTTTTGAACTAAGCGGAGAGCAATGGCGCAGTTGGGCATTGTGAAAAAGGAAACCATTACGCTCGAGTTTGGAGACTTACACTAACCGGTCTTCTGAGAGAGTTAGATCAACAAACAGTAGACAAGCGGATATTACCTGACTTTTTTAAAGTTACGGCAACCTGTCTGACCCAGTGGGTCGGTTCCTGTACCGGAGCAATCACGTTAATTCAAACTAGTTGGTCTAATACAACTCTACACTTATCACATATGACCAACGGAATCCCTCGGACTGGTAACGCAACAGGAACAGCACATAAACTAACGGCGCTTGGTATGTGATCGAGAATCGGATCAAAAGCACATGAATGCTGATCAGTAACATCTGGATCAATTAATTCATCCAGAAACTTACCGTAACTAGCAAATATAAAAAACCAATCAGCTGAACGACATCAACACCCAAAATGGGTGCTGAATCACCATCATTCCCAAAACGATCAGGCAAATAACTCTGCCCATTCTTTGGATTCCTGACAGATGATGTCGCAACTCACTCAATGTTTGTCGCCACACCATTCTACATTTTCATCTGTGCATTTGATACGCGTATATTGGCCTCCTCGATCAATCTTGAAGATATTACATTAAACGATGCACCAGTGTCTAGCTGACATCTCCGTTTTGTCCCTTCTGTGTTCAATTCCGTATAGATTCCTTTCTGTCTGCCTGATTCGTTGAACCGGTTTATCACTCCATTGTCATATTCGCCGATCATACTGACCTGCACTGTTTGATAAAATGGTTCCTCTTCCACCACTTCATAAACTTCTTCCCGTGGGTTGAACACTTTTCCTCCAGACGAAGATGTCTGCTTTAGAAAAACTGGCACAAAACCAGAATAACTCATTCTTTTTCTTAGTCTATGGTGATTAGCACCAGACCATGATGTGTCCGGAGACGTCACTCCTTGTTTCATCGCTTCTTTTTCACTGTAGATGTCGATGCACTAGACATTCGCCAACTCTGGGATGTTCAACAGCCGCTTCGTCATAACTGATTTCTGAATACCGATGATCATTCTGTCTCCGATAAGAGTATCTGCAGGGCACTTGCAAAAATTGCGCAATGTTTGCAAATTTCTTCAAAAGTCTACGTAATGATTTATTGTGTCTCCGGTTTGCGGGTGCCTGTCGAGAAACTGGAGGCATTCAAACGTTTCGTTCGTTTCTCCCAAACAATATTCCCCCATTTTGCAAGTGCTCACACTCGGCTCGTTTCTGCCCCCACCGTCCATGAAGGTCAGTTTTATTTCTCCCTTCTGGTATCAGGCTAAAAAATTGCTAACTTCCGAAACGAAATCAAAATCAGAACTTGTGGCATAAAGCAAACCTCACGCTTAGTGAGTTTCTAATGGTTATTTTAACGCGTGACACAAACAACATATTTTACTCCAATGTTTATTATAAAAAATCGATGCTGTGACTGCATGCCGTCCGGACTGGTCACCACGCTGACATTGACTGGTCGTGGCCTTTCGCGATTTAGTGGTTGACATTATATTGATGAATTCGTCTAATCTAGTCCCCTTACGAGGAACACCAATACAACTGAAAGTAAGTATACATCATGGTAAAAGAAAATAGTACAGACAGTGCGAAATGCAGTTTGCAGTTGGAAGCAGTAAATACAGGGCAAAACACTCTGATAAGGCACGGGAATCGAAGACCTATCTACTCCATTTTTTAAAAATCATCGCCACATAAAATGGCAAGATGGGATTAAGATAAAATATTTAAAACATTAATTTCCGGTGGTAAATTTCGAAAATGGTCGATAACAGCACACACTGTGAAATTAACATACACACTATATAGTGAAGGCAATTAGCGAAATAAAACCAATCTAGTTATGTCTGAGAAAGTCAGTCAGGTGACTAAGCGGAGGGGGAAGATGCAACTGAAGTGCGCTCATTTACAAAAAAACAGGAAATTAAGACAATGTAACAGATTTGTTGCATAAGACAGGGGTAACACGGGTCCAGAGAGAGCAAAGTACGATGAGAAAATTCATACTGATTAGTAGGAAACGGGGAGAAGTTGTAGGAACATCTATACAAATCGAACAGGGCTTAAAATAAATGTACACCGACTATCATTGATTAAGATATCAATGCAAAATGATTACAAAAATAATGAAGGATAACAATAATTCCAGCGTTCTTAATCTGAGACTGCTGTCACCATATGGTCAATGCTGCCAATCATTTTGGTAACCCTGAAGATTTGGAGGCGAAACAAACCTTGCTGTTCAGGAGGATCAAGGTGCAAAATCGGGAAATGACGACTGTTTAGTCCTGCCAGTCTATCCGGCATAAGTGAAGGAAGATACATCAGAATATATTTTAGGGAATGATGTACTAAGTCGTTTGTCTCAGTTACGAATTTGTCGGACGTAACATACAAAAAGACCATCGAGAACAGAGACCGAATATTTATTCGATGAAGTACACAAGTGGTCTCTTATAAAGCTTTAAACGATACCGACACGGAAGTTAGCAGGGAAGACTGGAGACCGGTCGTCGACGAGCGAGTAAACCGGAAGCATTTGTAATTCGGGTTTCCGCTACATAGTCACATGGCATACGGACAAACAATCGGATGGCATGCATCATGCGAACTTTTTAATAGCCTAGGTAGAATATGCAACTTTGAGTTTTGGAACCATTTTGCACATCATACCGCAGGCAGGTCAGTGAAATCTCCAACTCACTACAACTTTACTACAACTCTAGCAACACGCTAAGAAACCGACAGGTTGGCATGAATCGGCAATTGAATTATGTGAGATTAGAGGGATAATATCCAACTCTCCATTGTATTTTCCCAATGTAATGATAAACGATTAATATTAATGGGGCTTTTCCCACTGACGTGTAGAGGAGACAAATTTAGAGAATGTTAATCATTAAACCACAGGGAGTGATCAGTATTTGCACCTACTATGTAACAGTGAATGAGTGCGGCAGATGTCACTCATTGCTCATCATTTTTATGAGCATTTGCTTAAACGGCAATTACAGTCAGTATGGGCTTGAGAAAGTGAAGCCAGTGGCAAAATAACGAAACTCTAATAGCGTGTCATAAATAAGCCATAAATACATAGGCAATACATCAATTGGAAAAGTGGTCCTATCATCTTCCTGAAATGAACACATCACAATTACCGAAAGCAAACGGTAACCCTATTGTTAAAATAAATGAAGTACTGATGAATAGTAGGAGATTTTGGTTTTCATATAGATTGAACATCACGCATAGTTGGTCGCAGCTGTCACAGTCTTTTTGAAAGGAACCGACTGGAAGGTCTATGGGAATGCGACGGCTGCGATCATTTGTGGATGATGTTCAATCTGTATAAATGAAGTAGTTAAAATGAATGGGAAACATCTCTAAGTGATGAAATTTCACTTCAAATTGTGATGCACAAGTAACAACCGAGAATTACGAGAATGAACATTCTAGTGGAATTATCTCTTGAAAGAGAGTAAAGTCAAACCGAATAAATAAGTGACTGCCTGGGTATTTTCATGGAATTTTTCTCATACAGATCAGCTACACCAGCTCATCCCGCTTCGCAATAATAATAAACTTGAAACTGTCAGTGTTATGAGTGAAGATGCCGTTGGCGTGAAGGTTGTTCATTCAGAAAATCAACATATGGGGTACACGCATCAACACACCAAACAAACTTGCTGAACTGCATATAACACTGATCAAAAAAAGTCACGGTTACAACCCTTGCCGATGCTCGGCTCTCGTATGAATAGAAATGAATTTCATGTCACACTGTACTCCAATGTTTTTGCTTGTATTTCCACCCGGGTTACTTCATCCAAATACGCGTCTCATTACTGCATAGTAGTATTGTGAACAGTGTAATACGATCGCTGGTCTTCATTACACTATACTCTCCGTAAACATTGTTCTAGCTGCAGCAAAAGTCATTCCAACACTGCTTTCTCTCGACGATCTGTGTACCGGTCTCGGTGATGTTGATGATGATGAGCAATCTGTTTTCATCGGGGTGTCATACAATTTACAAAGTTGGCATTCGTATACTCGATTCTGATTTTTTTAATTCCAAGTCAAATAGACAGGGCCGAGGCGTTCCACCACTACAAGCGGTCCAATCTACCTTGTCCGGCACTATTCAATCGCAAGTCTGACCAGTGCATTCTGAAAGCCTTCACCCCCGTATTCCCCTCGTCTTCTGGTGGTTATTCTGGCGATAAAACTTGTCCAATCACAGCCCGGATTGTTGTATCCATCCTATGTATTGCTTGTAACTTTCCGGGATCGCTCTCCAATTCAATACTGTTAACTCTGATCACGTCCTTCTGAACTTCATCCATGTGTTCCGTTCGGGACAACAAGTCAGAAACATATATCTCTATCCCAGCGACATGACGAATTGTGAAGTCGTACTCCTGTAATCGCAACGTCCAACGAGCTAGCTTTCCTCGGGGCTCCCTCGTTGATTCAATCCACTCCAGCGGTTTGTGGTCTGTCTCCACATGGAAACGTCGATCAAGCAAGTACAACCTCCATTTTTCCAAGGCCTACACGATCGCCAGACACTCTCACTCTGTCCGTGAGTAGTTTTGTCCAGCAAGACTTAATACCCGACTGGCATATTTCACCCCACCACCTTCCTGCTTCAGTACAGCACCGATTCCCACATCGCCCGCAACCGTCGCGATATTGAAACTCTGTCCAGTCACAGGCAATTCCAAGGTCAGCTTTCCTTTATTCATTAGTTGTCGGATCTCGACAAACGCTTGATTGGTCTTTTCCGTCCACCAAAATCGACCATTCTTGTTCAGAATTTCGTGTGATGGGCTGGCCAGCTAATTGAAGTTTATGATGAAGCGACCGTAGAACCCGACACGACCGAGAAACTGTCGCAACATCCTCTTCGACGTTGGAACCGGGATGGCACTGATCGCCAGCAGTTTCTCGGTCACCGGTTGGACCTCGCCCTGACTAACATTACGATCGAGTAGTACTACCGTTCGCTTCGCCAGTTGAGACTTCGGACCGTTGATTCTTCGACCTCCTTGTTCAATCTTCTGCAACGTCACTGAAACGTGTCCGGCATGTTTCGTCTCACTCGCGCTGTAGATGACCATATTGTCTCCATAGAAAACAGTATCGTTCACCACTTCCATCACCTTCAACATCAGTCGTCTGAAATTTGAGAGGGGCGCCTGACAGTCCGAACGGCATACGTTTGAAGCGGTATTGCTTTTCTCCCACTGTGAACGCCGTTTTCCCTAGGTTCTATTGCTTGATTGGAACCTGCCAATATACAGACAGCAAGTCTAACACTGTGAATATCTTGGGGAATATCTTGTTCGTCAAAAATTTCCGTCACGGCTAGGACTGCTACCATTTTATCGGCTGTAATCTGGTTCAGCCGTCTGAGAGCAACACAAAATCGAGATTTCCCATTGGGCTTCCTCACCAACAAGACGGGAGAGTTGAACGGGCTATCAGCATCCTCAATGATTTCCTCCTTCAGCATGACTTTCACTTGTTGCTCGATTTCCGGCTGCAGGTGAACCGGAGTTCTTCTGTGCCCGAATGGTCGAAATCGGTCTGGCTTGGTAGAGACTTCGTGTTCAATCCAGTCACAGTAGTCATATGGATCTTGATTCGTGATGAGCAACTTTCGGACTTTTCATACCACATCATTCAGCAACCGGTTTTCACAGGTTGGTGTTGTTCCGAATGCGTTCGCTTCAATTTGTCCTAGTTGGGGTTTGCGTTTTCTCACCAATGGAACCACACCATACTGCATTACGAGTCTATCATGCGTTGGGGGAAATGATGCACGGTTGATTGATTACGTGGCCGTCGATTCGCACATAATAAACCGCCATGCCCGTAACTCTGTGTGAACTCAGCGACTGTTCGGACGACCATCGCACACGGCCGAACAGTCTTTCATGGTTTTGGTCCAATCAATGAAAACGTGGTCCCGGTGTCAATCCATTAACATTGCATGCTATTAGTTATTTCTGATCTAGCCTGAGCTGCCGTCTTATCAATCGCCTCTATTATCGGATCTACCTTCCCACACGAAAGACAATCATGGTAACGTTTATTTACATAAGACTTTTTCTCGCTGCACGGGAAAAATCTTCGCCAGTGTCCAAGTCTTCCGCATCTGTAACAGACGTGGTCATGGTTATCCTCCCTCCTCCTCATCACTGCGGCCACTTCTTGAGTCAACTTTTTCACTGCGCTTTGAAGGTAATTTAGTTCAGTTCGTTCGCTCGCCTCCAACTCGTTGACTGCCGGGGAGGTTTTGCTAGCAGTTGTCGAGCCATATCAGTCAGCTGCTCCGACGTCAACACATGTTCAATGAGAACAATCTTGAACTGGTCCTACACTGTTGGTGGCATTCCATTTAAGAACTGATCTTTCAGCAAGCGTTGCTCTCAGTCCTGGTACACGTGTGACAGGGCTCTTGACAAAGCTGCCTCCAGCTGTGATAAGGAGGAACGATCGTCCCGTACTAATCGTATCACCACTATTCAGTAGCGCGGCGAGAAAGTAGCTGCAGGAGAAACACGGGAAGAAACATCTCAACAACACGACAGTGCAGTATGCCATGGAATAGTTCTGGCTACGCAAAGAAGATGAGCATTTGCGCCTGTGGCAGCCGCGACCTTCTGGGACGATTGCCATATGTAGGTGAGTGCTTTTGTTCCTTGTATTGTTTGAACATCTAACCCATGTTAGTTTCCTACATAAATAACCCTTGCACCATCTACGATCTTGGCTCACAACACAGTGACACGGCATACACGAGGGCGTGGTCTCCTGGTCCTAGCAGGGCGCCCCTGATCTGCTCAGTGCATGCCGGTCAAGGTCTTCTCTCTGAGCTGAATTCAAGTGGGATTCTTAGGGTTATTCGAAGTCCACGGTTCCAAAACTCGCACCACAGTTCACATGTAGTGAATAAAGAGCAAAAAAGACAGTAGTAATGGCATCGGTGAGCAGAAATTTGTTGAAAATATCCCGGTTTTACGGTTCAGGGAGCCACATTTATATAGGCATTGAGTGTAGAGTATCTACTGATTTTGTTGGTTCTTTCCAACTGTGTACGGTGTTCGGTAATTGGTGCAGTGCTATCAGATTTGACTGGTTGGTGTGTCAATCACCATGCTGTCGAAGAAACTCATCCACGTACAGTGAAGTGTAGCGGCTTGACGGTTCGGGGTGCGTTTACTTCATGGCAGGTCCTAGCTAACTGGTTGATGCACTGACCGAATTCTGAACACGATTGGGCTTGTGCACGTGTAATTCATATTGGCCGTGTGCCTGAAAATGCTCCGTTTATCTTCTGTTCGAAAGCTTTTGAATGGGTACTGTTTTTCTAATGCAGAAAACTCAGCTGGGATGTTTTTCTCTAAAACCTTCGTGCAAACACAGAATTTTTATCGTTTCGTTTAAAAACTCCATTTTGTTCTCAGAGTGTTTACATTAGAACGGGTGGTTATGTAGACGTTTTAGAAAACACATCTGGTGGTACTGATAGGTTTGCCTATTTTATGATTTCGATTTTCAGGATAGGTTTGGGTACATAGACTTCATTTGAGTGTCGACGGTACGTTAACATTAGATATATTTGTGTAAGTGGACAAAACACCCGTCTTTCACCGTTTTACGTATTAAAAAATT